>PVJX010003379.1:19852-109704 GCA_004027295.1 Dolichotis patagonum
CCCCTCCCCACTGCAGCTTGGGACCAACTCTTATCCGATCAAGGCCTCAATCATCCCTTTCCCTCAAGTCTGGGAGCCCTACCCATTCTCATTTTTTTTTTTTTTTTTTTTTTTTTTTTTTTTGGTACCGGGGATCGAACTCATGACCTCGCGCTTGCCAGGCAGGCGCTTAAGCCACTGAGCTAAATCCCCGGCCCGCCCTACCCATTCTCAAGGGAATTCTTTTCTTTTAGCATTCCCAAGCACCAAAACAGAACCGCCAGTGTTTTCCCAGGGGAATTACTTTACACCCCTCCCACACACACACCTTATAGTCTTCACAAAAAAGCTCTATCCCAGGGGAATTTTCCTCTAGTCCCTCTAAAGTATTTCCTTTAGGTGCCATTCTCTCCCTTCCTAGACAGGGACTCAGGTAGGCGCCCAGGGGATTCCCCCATGTCCTGGCCAGCCATTAGTCACCACTCAAATCCCACCCTTCTCATTAAATCTCACTGTGACCTCCACTGTCCCTACAAGCCCCACCCCTCAATTCATACAGCTCCGCCCTTAACCAAAGATACTCGGGGGCCACGCCCCTCACTTAATAACTGCCTGGGCCCCACCCCTCCTCACAATGGGTTCCCCCAACCCGTATTCCCCTATGTTCTCCTTGGCTGTGATCCTAGCTCCACCTACTTTTCTTTGGATTTTTGTAGTACTGTGACTTGAACCTGGGGCCTTCACTGAGATACATCCGTTGCCCCATTTTTTTATTTTGAGACGGGGTGGTTGGATCGCCCTACACCACTCAGGCAGGGCTCGAACTTGCGATCTTCCTGCCTCAGCCTCCCATAATGCTGTCCACCCACTTACTGAACTACTTCTAAGCTCCGCCTTCTGCACTGTCAATCTAAACCAGTCCCCGCCCCAGCAAGTGCCTAATTGAAATGGAGGGAAACTAGGCTGTGAACCAGAGCACTGTGGAGCCAGGAAGGTAGAGGGACAGGCAGACAACCGCTACCCAACCCCCGCCCTCCCTCGCCGGGCTCCAAAGCGCCAATTTTAACGGTGAGTTGGGCCATTATTCGCTCAGGCGCAGGGGTCTATGCGCATGTGCAAAGACTTACGGCCCGCCCCTCATTCGAAATGCGAACTCTAATAGGCTGCTGGGCCAGAGTGACGATTCCTGGCGGGGAGGGGGAATACTACCCCCGCCGAGTAGTGCGCAGGCGCAATCCCACACTGGCCAGTATTATACGGCAACTCTCCGGAAGAACTCGCCCTCCCCCATCTGGACGCAGATACGCATGCTCAGTTGCGCGCCCACGGCCCATTTTCTTTCTTCTGCGCCTGCGCGACCGTGATTCCATGCTTACGTCTCCCCACCCCCAAACCGGGCCTTGAGGACCGCGAGCTGCGAAAGGGCGGGAAAAGCGGTTGGAAAGAGGGGCAAGCGGTTACTCACTCCATGGCTGCGGAAAAACGAGGCGGCGGCAGCGGCCTCGGTTGAAGAAAGAGGACGGGAGCGGGAGCGAAGGCGCGGTGAGCGCGGAGACGGGCCGGGGGCATAAAGGGGTGGCGATTATAGAGCCATGGCCGGCAGTGCGTGGGCGTAGGCGGCCTTGCGGTAGTGTAAAAAGAGGTCGCGATGTGAGGACGGGGAATGAGGCGGCCCCGGGGACTGGGGACAGATATATCGGGCCTGGGGCCGCACGACCCGCCCGGATCCTTCCGCGGTGCCCCGCCTCCGCGAGACCTCAGTCGGGAGGGGCCGGCAGCCCTAGTGGGGATCCAATCCCTCCCCCTAAGGACCCCTGGGGTTTGCCCGTCTCCCTCAGACCTAAGGACCGGCCTCCGGCGCCTTCTGACCCTGGGCTATTGCCTTCTTTGATCCCAGGAGCCAGGCGTCTGCTCTTGTAGGTTTTGGGGATCCGACTCCATTCTCTCCCCGCAGACCCACAACAGTTTGTTTCCCCTTTTCTTTCATTTCCTCCCCCAACTACCATCACGAAAAACCTCGTGAGTTAAGAGTTTGACGAGAGCCACAGACCGCGCTGGATTCAAATCTGCCAGGATGTCTTGGGGAAAAATAACTTTGTTCAGGCGTCTTTCCTTTTTTGTAAATGAAAAATATCTACTCTGAGTGGTGTGGGTTTTTATGAAAATCAAACTAGGCAGTGCCCTCGAAGATCCAAGCACAAAGGTGGACTGTTGAGTGTATCCTTACGAACTCTGAGGCCCAGGCTTACCTCTTCCTCCCTACACTCTGAAAGAGCCCCAGACATTTAACCTTTGTGGCCCTCACGCCGGGCTTTCAGTGTTCAACCATCCCACTCTCCCTCCCAAGGATTCAGCTTTTTGTATTGCCCTTGCCCTTTGCCCTGACTTGCTTTCAGTCCTTAGCCTCAGCTGCTCCCCACTACTGGATAGAAATTGGCTCCCAACCCTGCCCCAAAAAGGGAGATGTATGTTTACATTTAGTAAAAGAAAAACTTGGTGGCCATTCTGCCCCTTCTGTACACAGTGCCCTCATCTGTCCACATCAGGATGTCTCACGTGGAGGTCAACTTTCTTCCTTCTGTGCCAGTTAGGAGACTGACTCAAAACCCAGAGAAGGGTAGGCAAAGCCCTTAGAGTTACACACAGGCTTCATCCCCTCCTCCATTCCCCCTTTCCATGCAGGAAGTCCTTGGGGTCTGACCCTCGTCCTGTTGAGGACCTAAGTGTTTATCCTGCCGCATTGGAGCAATCGCCCTGTATCTCCTTGGCTGCATAGGGTCCGCGTTGTAACCTAGGCAATATATACAGTAGAAGTTAAGAGCACAGGTTCTGGAGCTCCAGGGTATTCAGATCCAAGTCCTGACTGTACCGTGCTTGTGGCTGTGGCTGTGGCATTCTCCCTGTTTCCTGTGCCTCAGTTTCCTCTGTAGTAAAAGGCGACTTTCACAGTAAGCTAAGCTACCCTTTAGAGCTGTTGGAGGATTAAATGGGTTAATCCATATCAGACATGTAGACAAGTGGCTGGCACACGGTAGATGCAGCTTAAGGGGCTGTTGTTACTGAGGTGGGTGTGACTTGACCAACTTCTTCGCCTTCTCAGCTCAGATACTGAGCAGTGTGTCTGGTGAGACAGGCCAGGCTGCTGAAACGCTGCTAGACACAGTCCACTCAAAGGGACTTTGGTTATACATGAGGACTGGGTTTTCTCATTCGTTTGTTTTGAGACAGGATCTCACTGTGATGGTGGTCTGAAACTGGGCCGAAGTGATCCTCCTGGCTCAGCCCTCTGAGTGGCTGGGACTGTGGATGTGCACAGCCACACTCAGTTTAGGCTTTTTGTATTTTGTGCTGGGAACTGAACACCCCCCCAGCCCTTGTACCCATGTATATCTCATTTATTTTTGGTTTTTTGAGACAGTGTCTCACTATGTAGTTCAGGCTGGCCTCAAACTCACAGCAGCCCAGTGCTGAGATTACAGGCATGCACCACCACACCCAGCCATAGGTTTTTAAAGTAAACTTTCCTTTTGAAATAATTTTAGGTTTTCAGAAAAGTTGCAAAGATAGTACAGAGATGCCAAGTATGGTGCTGCACGCCTTTAATCCCAGGCAACTCTGGGAGGCTGAGGCAGGTGGATCTCAAGTTTAAACCGAGCCTGGACAACTTAGCAAGACCCTGTGTCAACATAAAAATAAATTTGAAATTATTTTAACAGGCCAGGGCCAGAGATTTAGTTCAGTGGCACAAGCGCCTGCCTGCTAAATGCAAGGTCATGAGTTTGATCCCTGGCACCAGAAAAACAGAAAAAAATAAAATAAAGAGCCAAGTGAAATGTAGCTTTAGTGCTTAGGTTCAATCCATACCATCACGCACACGCACATTCATGCACACACAAGTGCTGAAGACACCTCACCCAGTTTTTCCTGTGTTAACATCTTAGTCACTGTGATACAAGATGCATTTGTCACCACCACGGAACCAGCATCAGTGCATTGCTATTGTATAAACCTCATGCTCTATTCTGATCTCACTAGTAGTGCCTTGTTTTTCTGTTCCAGGGTACTGTTTTCTCTCTAGTCATCTCCTTACTCTCTTCTGATTTTTGACACTTTCACACATTATCTTCCATGACCTTGACAGTTTTGAAGAATGCTGGCTGCATATTGGATGGAATGTGCTTTGTTTTTGTTTTGGGCTGGGATTGAGTATTTGGAGAGGCACGGTATTTTTTAATAGCTAAAAATGAACTGGCCTGCTAGGAAAACCCTGTCACTGGCTGTATATGGTGTGTGCTGAGAAGGCATCATTGCAGGGCCTCCAGTGCTGCTGTCCTGGCCCCTTCTGCCCTGCTTTCTCTGTAACTCTTGGATCCTATCCACTTCAGCCCTGCCCTCGTAGGCAACTTAACTTAGTGCGAATAGGTGTCAGTGTACGCACATAGGCAGCCTGCCCTTCTCAGCGAGGTCCAGTTCATGGTGGCCAGTCATTGATGGCTGCTGGCCACATCAGGTCCTGAAACCCTGCTCCCTTGCAAACGCCCAGCCTCTTCAACCCTCAGGTGGGGTGGGGCTGCTGAGGACTCTTTTTCAGTGCGGAGGGGCCTGGCATGGGGAGTGAAGTGGCAGTTGCAGTCGGATTGCATCAGCCCTGGCTCTTGGATGGGGAGGGGGAGTGAGGGAATTCTCTGAGGGCCTTGACACACCTGGCAACCGCTCCTGGGTAGCTGAGCCCTGGATAAGGAAGAGGCTCCAGCACAACACAGAGGCAGAAGTTGGAGGGGGAGAGGACCCCTGATACTTGTACAGAACTCTGAGAGCCTAGGGTTTTATGCCAGGAAGGGACCCCATATCACAGAGGCTCCCAGCTTGGCTTACGGGAGAAGGGCTTTGAGAGGTAAAGGGGATTTTGCCGAATCACACAGTTCGTTCCGTAGAGTCCAGATCCTGTGACCCTGCACAACCTCCAGGGTCCCCAGAGCTCTTTGAGCCTGAACCTTCACCTCAAGTTTGTTGCTGCATGCTGTCACCAGATTCCATTGATCTTGACCTCCCATCCACTAGGCTAGCAGAGACCCTCCCCACCCGCCCTGCTGCAGCGGCTCCTTGGTGGTCGGTTTCCCAATCAAGGCAGAGAACTGGCGCAATGGAAAAGGCTCAGAGTTTTGCATCAGATGGGTCCAGGTCTCCGCCCTGAGCCCACAGCCCTTGGTTGTGGTCAGGGTTGCAGGCAGCTGCCTCAAATACCTTCTGCAAAGTGGATCAGGGCCAGCCTTTTGGCCAGTGTCACCACTTCTGTGTCCCTTGACAAATGGCATCATCTCTGATCCGTGAGAGTGGGCTCACCAGACCCCCTGCATAGGACGGTGGTGAGAATTAAGTAGGTCCGTGCAGGGCCCAGCATGGAGGGAGGAGCCCTCTAAGCATTCTGTCTCTGTCTCTCTGTGAAGACTCAGTGCACCAGAGGGTTAAGGAAGTGACACAGGTAAAGCCCAGCTCCTTTCAGGCGCTCCAGATCTGCACAGCTCACCCTGCTGCCCCTTCCTTCACACTTGGTGGTTTTCAGTCTCCACACAGACAGACGCCCACGAATGTGACTGTTTCCCAAGCGCCTAGAGGGAGGGGTTGTGGCCGTCCTCATTCCCAGAAGTTTCCCCACAGTCCCCAGTCCTGTGCTGCTACCCGGATAGGCACCACTACATTTTTTTAAATGAGTTGTCTGTAGAGGGGAAACTCATACCGTGGTCCCTGAGCGGTGCAGTGGGGGTCGATGAGTCATATAGACCAGGGGTGGGAGTTGGAGGTGGGTATCTGAGCAAACAAGGGCAGCAGGGCCAAGGCCAGCTCAGCTAGAAGTACAGTGCAGGGGCTGAACAGGTGGCCACACACAGGCTGCCACGTGGCCCAGGGGCTCAGAGTCCTCCAGAGGCGTCCCCTGCTCTCAGGCCATTTTGTCTCCCTGGCCAGAACAGTCACAAAACGTAGAGCCTGGCTAGGCCCTCTGATGGGCTAGGCCCGTCTTCCTGCTGTGACAAGTTAGCACAAACTTAGTGGCTCAGGCAAGCCTCATTTCCTGTCTTCCAATCCTGGAGGACAGACCTGTGTTCCCTCTGGAGGCTGCATCTAGCTGCCAGCATGTTCTTTGTTTACGGCCCCTTCCTCCTGTTACTCCAGCCTCTGCTCCTGCATCACATCCCCTGCTCTCTTCTGGGATCTCCTCACCATCTGTCTTAAAGAGATCCTCTGGTTACTTAAGGCCTCCTAAGGTAATGAGGATGATGTCTGTGTCAGAAGATCTGACTTCACTGGTGTCTGCAGAGACCCTTGTGTCATACGGGATACAGTTGCAAGTTCTGGGGACTAGGATTCGTACAACTTCAGGTGACCATTGTCTGGCTACCACGTAATCCTTCTAAGCCTCAGCTCCCTCATCTGGGAGATGAAGGACCAGGCCAGCCCTAGGGCACCCCCTCCCTCACATGCTCGCAGGGACTAGATAATAGAAAAAGGACAAGCCTAACTGATGGCAGTGACTACATAGTGTCCTGGGCCCAGCATGCCATCCCTTAACCCCCTCCTGGGCTGTGGTTACCTCATCAAGAAACCAGCTATAGAACTGTCTTGGAGGAGCCAGGGATGGTGGCACACACCTGTAATCCCCGCAGTGGGGAGGCTGATGCAGGAGGATCACCACGAGTTCAAGGCCAGCCTAGGCTGCATAGTGAGTCCAGGCCACCCTGAACTACACAGTGAGACCCTGTCTCAAAAAACAGACAGGGCTGGGGATTTAGCTCAGTGGCATAAGTGCCTGCCTGGCAAGTATGAGGTTGTGTGTTTGACCCCCGATACAAAAAAAAAAAAGATCAGTCTATCGATCAATCAGTTAATATGCCTTGGAGGGCAGCAGTGAGAATCAGAGAGGTATCATGTGCAGAGACCCAGAGCAGTGCCTAGCTCAGCAGCAGAGCTGTCCCCAGGCCCCTGGGCAGCCAGAGACTCAGGGAGGGGTGAGGCATGCAACACCTAGACCATCTACTCCTGGAAGGAACAAGTATTACATCAGGTGGCAGCAGTGCTAGCCCAGCTGTGAGGAGCTGCTGTTTTGTTGCTGCTGTTACTGTTTGAGGTTTTTTTTTAGGCAGGATCCCACTATGCAGTTCAGGCTGTCCTTGAACTCACTATGTAGCCCAGGGTGCCCTCAAACTCACGGCAATCCTCCTGCCTCAGCCTCCCAAGTGCTGGGCATACAGGTGTGTGCCACCACACCTGGCTGAGCTTTTACAGAGAAAGTTAGAAACGCTGTTTTTTCTAGGAGATTTAAGTTTTGAAGGTTAGCAAGTACTTTAGAGAAAGGGAAACTCACAGACCAGGAGTGCATCTAGAACTCCAGCTGCAGGCCATTGTAACCTTTGTGTTCATTGGTTTTCTCTTCCCAAATCTGTGAGCCTCTGGTCACTGCAGAGTCCATGAAGAACCAAGTTTCGCCTCCATCCAGAGAGGGCAGCGCTTATGGGGGCTGGTGTATTGTTACCCGTCTCTTCGCCCTTAGCCCTGTGTGCCTTGGCCAGAAGCCCTGGGAACACACCTTACTGCAGGGAGACCACCTCTCCCAAGGGGCCGGGGTGAGAACGTGTCAGCACGGGGTGTTAGCAAGGACACGTCAGGAGTATCACAGGAGTGGGGCTTGATAGGGGCAGGGGAAAAAAGCAACAACACACGAGGAATATGTGAAAGAGGAATGTCACTTAGATCTCTGGGTACACTGAGTGCCTCACCCCTCCCTGAGTCTCAGTGGATGAGTTTCCATGAGAGGACTCAGAGTGAGAGGCTAAGTTTTTGTAACAGACTGAAGACATGTGAAAGGGTCTGAGTTGGCAAATGTAGATCTCCTCGAAATGCATTCCTGTTCTTTGTTAATCTGGGAGCGCCTGTGTTGTAACTAAAGTTGTACATCAAAGTTACAGATTGTCAGGGCTTTTTGCTTAGCCCTCCCAAAAGGCTCCTGAGATTTACACAAGGACATCTGTGCATTTTGCCATTTTAGGAAAGATAAAACATCGGCTCCCAGGAAGGAAAGGAGGGTAAAAACTAAAGTATTTACCAGTGACTTGTACTGTTTTTAGTCCTCACTAGTACAGTACCTTATCACTGTCCAGTACATCTTGGACCAAAGTGTGTTATCAAAGAAGTTTGGGTGCTGAGAACTTTAACCTTTTGTCTCCACATTTAGCAGCACAGATATGAAGCCAGCAGCCTGGTCAAAGTCCCAATGCTATGTGACTTTGGGCAGGTTACTTAAGTTCTCTTGATTTCAGTTTGCTCATCTATACAGTGGGAATGGAAATAGCTCCTCACTACAGAGTTCGGGGAAAAATGAGTCAGTGCAGGTAAAGCCCTGAAAACAGGCCGGCATACATAGTAAATGCCCACAACATCTTAGCGTGGGGACTGCAGCATCTGAGAAAGGACTGAGGCTCCTTGTAAAAATTCTCAGAATCAGAGCCACCCCACTCGATTCCCCTGCTTGTTTTCACCTGGTTGCCAAAGATACCCCCATGCCTGCATCTCTATAGCAACCTAGCCTGGACCCTTCCCTCCCTCGATGGTGACATCACTACGCCTGGGAAGCTGGTGCTGAGGAGAAGTGAGGCCCCGGAGAGGTGACGCAGTGGTCACACAGCCATGTCCACTTGCTGCTCCAGCCCCGTCCTGCATCGCTGTGTCCTTTCCTTGCCCATCCGCGTCCCATGTGGAGTGTCCTGATGGCACAGGTGACCAGATCATTTTCTCATCCTTCTCCCAGCCTGTTCTCAACCAGCAGCACCAGCCACCCCAGGAGGAGATGTGCTTGCTTGCACCCACGCTACAACCCTCCGTGCCTTCCAGCACCCAGGGTTAGTTCGCTGGTTTAGTGTGTAAATTCCATCGCTTCAGCAAAAGATGATTCGGTGGTTTTTAACACATTTACAGAGTTGCATGGCCACTGCCATAATCAATTTCAGAATGTTTTCATCCCTCTGAAAAGAAACCGCCTGACCATTGCCTCTCAGCCTTTTCCTCCTGCCTAGCCGTAGGTCGCACTAATCTACTTCCTCTCCACACATTTCCTTATGCTAGATATTCCATTAAAACAGAACCGTGCAAGGTGTGACATTTGTTTTTGACTTCTTTCAGCACCGTGCTTTCAAGGTTCATTTGTGCTGTAGCCTCCATCAGTGCTTCTTCGTCCCCGTACTGGGGGTGGAACCAGGGCTCCCAACCACTGAGCCACATCCCCAGCCAGCCCATTTACTTCGTACTTAATTTTGAGTCAGGATCTTGTGCCTGACTGAAACTCACTATGTAGTCTGGGCTGGCCTTGAATTTACGGCAGTCCTCCTGCATCAGCCTTTTGAGTGTTGGGGTTACAGGTGTGCACCGCCATGCCTGGCTTCTAGGTCATTATTTTTAATGTATTTAGTGTATGAGATTATTAGTTTTGTGATTCCTGGGTACTGTCCAGCTGGAGGGAAATGGTTCCTTCAGGCAGTGCTGGTTAAAGTGAAGCAATGCAGGCAGGTTGGAGGGTAGTTAGCTGCTGGTCCCTGGGAAACCTGGAATGCAAGTACCATGACCAGTACTTCCTACCCCTGGGGATTGTCCTGGGACGGTACCTGCACCATTGCCCAAGGAGATTGAACAGGATGCTTGTCACAGCATTGTTGGTAATAAAAATTAAAGTGTAAAAAGGCTTGGGCAATACAGTGTGTCCTCATGCCCTGGGGGCAGCACCTGGAGGGAATGAGAACTGATAGAGTGGCACTTGCTGTGTGGCAGCCCCAGTGTTAGTGAAGTCACACTGGCACTTGCTGTGTAGCCGGGACAGTTCACGCAGACCCACCCGCTGCACAAGTTCATAGCTGGTTACCTCACGGGTGCCAGGACCAGAGAAGGTGGTGTTAAAGGGAGGCTTAGCTTTATTGGTGATGTTTCAGTAAGCCTGTTTTTTAATCCTGGTGCATGAGTTGTGTAGTTAAAACTTTAATGTTAAAATGTTGCAAGGCTGCAGGGGTTCATTGCAGGTTCAATACAAAAGGAAAATAATGGTTCTTTGCAATAAGGTAGGGGCTCTAGCACCAGAGTGTTCCTCAGATAGCCTGCTTTATACTAAAAGCGATGCTTCTAGGATCCTCTGTAGAAACGGGACACAGTGAGTTCCTTAAGCCCAGGAGTTTGAGACCCTCCTGCATAGCAAGACCACATTGGGAGAGGGAGAGGGAAAGAGAGAGAATCCTTGAAGTCCCCTCTTCTGTTTGCTCCTGGCTGCTGAGCTAATTGGTTTTCCCTGGGGAAGGTTGCTGTTTGTTCATCCACCTGAGCTCCTTGGGTGTGTGCTGGGCCTCAGGAGTGACAGGAGAAGACAGTTGCTAATTAGTGGAGCAGCAACTGGTTGGCGAGAGTATTTTCCAGGGGAAAGGAGAAAGAAGAGAGATCGCTGGCCTGCACACCCGTCATTTGGGTCGTGGCAGGGATCTGGGCCCTCGCACGTGCCAGTGGTCCCGTGAGACTCATGGGGAGGATGCCGCTGTGTTAAGTGAGGGGGTTTCGGACCTGTGTGTGTGGCGTGCTGCCCTTTATTATAAACGGTGAGAAGAGAGTGTATTGGAATTTTTAGAAAATACCTGAAAGAGGCACAAGTAACAGCCTGTCTCCGGGGGTGAAGGCCAGGCGGCTCGGAACAAGGGAACACAGTGTTTACAGGGTGTGTGTGAGTGTGCCTCTGTTTCCCTCATGGTACTGGGGGTTCAGTACAGACCTTCACCCTCAGCTACATCCCCAATCAAGCCCCTTTTAGAATTTTTTTCCCAGGGCTGGGGATTTAGCTCAGTGGCTTAAAGCACCTGCCTGGCAAGCGCAAGGTCATTGGTTCAATCCCCGGTACCAAAAAAAAAGGAAAAAAAAAAAGAATTTTTTTCCCCTTTTTGTTGATACCGAGTCTCACTAAATTGTAGGCTGGGTTTGAACTTGCAAACTTGCTGTTCTGCTTCAGGCTTCCCGAGTATGGGAACTACAGGCATGTGCCACCATGATCAGCCAAGCTTGTCATTTTTTTAAATGCCTATGAGTGTGTTAGCAGGTTGATTGAGAAATGAGATGTGTATAGCAAAACCTCTGTGGGCAGCAGGTAGCACTGGGAGCGCAGCTGTGAGGGTGAGCCTTTTAGAGGCAGAGGCCCAAGCTGCTGCCCAAAGGCCAGCTGGAGTGTTTCTCACAGAGCGCCAGCACTGTAGTTAAACCTTCATACTGAGGTTTTGGTTCAGAAAAAAACAGCTCATATATTAACTAACATCTTTTGTCTTTTTAAAAGAACATGTCACACATGTCTTAGGTTTGCTGCCACTGAGTCTTTGGCATTTAAATGTTAAACACGTAACGTGAGGTCAGGTTCCCTGTGATTCAGCCTGGAGGAAAACAGCACCAGCCAAAGAGCTGAACCACACAGGGAGCTTCTCACTGCCGCACCCCTAGAAACACACACTCCCCACCCCTTTTCCTGTCTCCCCGCTGTCTCTACCACTTACCAAGAGGTTGAAAGGCCTCAGGGAGGAATAGGCTTTGGGAGAGGGGGTGGCTAGGCAGCTTGTGTCCCACTCACCTCCCTGTTCTTGGGACCCCTCATACAGGAGGTATTGTTTGGTGTGTTGGGTTTGCTGGCTGGGGTGCTGCCCAGTGGAGAGCCCGGGGGGAGCAGAGGTGGGATTTTTGGGTGGGGAATCGCACAGACGCATTCACATGTGGACAGGGTAGAGGCCAGGCACCGCTGTGGGAAGGCAGTGACAGAGGGTGTTTGAACCTAGGGAGCAGTCAGATGTCCCCGGCTACGGCCACTGGTCTCTACTTTCCCCTTTCAGCTCATCCTTGATTCCCTCACTCGGCTTTTTTCCCCTCTGGTCTGTGGTCCCATAGTCGTCTTCCTATAACTCTGAGCAAGCCACTTTCATTGGGGCAGTTGTGAGAGGGAGTGGATAAAAAGGCAACCTGCAGAGAACTCCTGGCCCTTCTGGCTGGGTGTTGTCACAGCACCATCAGGTGGCAGTTTGCTGCATGACCTTGGTTAAGAAGTTAATGTTTCCTGGGCTGCAAGGATACCCTGGCGCTTCCAAGCCCCTGATGGGTCCGCTCACTTCATCTTTGTGCCCTCGCTGTTTCTGGTGGGGAAGCCAGGTCACCGTGGCATCTAGGAGTGGAAGAGCTCAGCCCCAGCAGATGGCTACAGAGCCTGGTCCTGTCCCTGAGCAGCTGCCATGCCTGGCAGCCGACAGGAAAGGGCTGGATAAGCCCCTGGCCTCTGCTAGCAGGCTATGGACCTGCCTGCTGCCTGGGTGAAGGCGCACATGGGGTGTTTGATGTTCATCCCCGGGGCCTCACAGCTCCCTTGCCTCCCCTCAGCTCACTGGACACCCCAGGATTCCTGTTCGTGAGTCTGCCAAGCAGCCCTGGACTCCTTGGGCAAACCCACTGCTGCTCTGATGAAGCAGAGTTTCAGTTAGGTTGGAGGGAAGGGGGAGGATGTGTCGTCGCCCTCTCACCCCAGAGGGTCACCTAGCTGCTGAAAGGAGCAGGTCACTTGGGAAGGGAACCTGCGTCCACCCTCTCTCTGGCTGCAGGACTGGCTATCCTCGGCCTGTGACCCGGTCTGCCCGCCCCGTCCCAGTCCTCAATGAACATCACTTCCCAGCCTTCCACCCAGCCCCCACCCAGGCGACCTAGAGCCTCACTCTGGGGCTGCCGTGTTGGCCATGTGGCCTTGGGGTCATGTCACCTCTCTGAGGCTGTTTCCCATCCAGGAAGCGTTCAGAGGGCGGCCACGTGGTGCTTCTGCCTCAGTGCTGGGTTGTAGTTGGTGCTCGTGAAAGGAGCGGTGTTCCTAGTTCTTTGCTCCTAGACTGACCACAAGAGTTCATCTGGTGCCTGATGCTGGGAAGACAGCAGGGCACCAAATAGGACAATGCTGTCCCTGGAGCCAGCGCCTTCACCATCTCTAGCCTGTCTGTTCCTAGGAGCGTGGTCGGCCCCTCTGCACTGTAGGACTCCTGTCACTGCTGGGTGTCAGCAGGGACTCATCACAGCACCTTGACAGTTGCCTCAGCAGAGGTGAGGGGGTATCCATGCCTCCAAGTTCCATTCCACACCAGACCCCTGGCCTCAGACTCCAGCCCCTTTTTCAGCTCACATTTTAGACCAATGGTGGTGAAGCTATGGCATGCACGTTTTTCTTTTCAGACAAAAGATGTTAATGCGTCTGTTGTTCGTTCTAAACTAAATGTTGTTTTGTTTTGTTTTGTTTTATACCGGGCATCAAACTCAGGACCTTGTACTTGCCAGGCAGGCGCTTAGGCCACTGAGCCATATCTATGGTCCCTAAACTAAAGGTTTAATTGCAGTATTCAGGTTTAATTACAGCGTCATCACTTTGCGATAAATGAGAGTGTTTTGGTTTGCAGTTTGGGCACTCATTCGAGACTTCTCATCCATTTATCGAGATTCAGTTCTTTTTCTGATCTTCCCGCTGCACCACCAGCCCTGGGTTCCTCTGGCTGCTCTCAGAATTTACCACAAACATAATGGCTTACAACAACGCATTTATTCTGGAACAGTCTAGAGGCCCAAGTGTGGAATGAGTCTCCAGGGCTGCGTCCTGAGGCTGCCAGGAAGAGTTCATTTCCAAGCCTGTGCCAGCTTATGGCGGTGCCTGCCTTCAGGCTTGTGTCTCGTCCTCCTCTGCCTTGTCCCTGCCCTGCAGTGATTGCCTTGCCCGCATGGGTAACTCAGGGTTGGAAGCACACCCCTGTTCCAGACACCCGGGGGCAGGGGGTGACAGGAAATCAGGAGTCCCCAGGAGCACCTTCCCGCTGAGGCCTTGGCTGGAGTTCAGGTTCCCGCCCTGTCCACCCTGGCAAACCCCCAGCTCCCTGGCCTGTCCTTCGCCCCTAGCTCTGCGCCCTTCTGACTGTGCATGTAGTTGGTGCATGTAGTTGGTGATGTCTGACCCTGCTGTCTCACCTGCTGGAACTTGAACTCCATGAGCGAACAGGCTGTTTTACTCACAGTTACCAAGGGCAGCTGCTCGGAAGCATTGGCTACATGAGCGAATGTCGTAACAGAAAGAATCTGTTTATTCTCTGTGACACCCCTCCTGGGAAAACCATTACCCCCCCTGTGTTGTGGTCACTTGACTCAGGGTAGTGCTGGGTAAGTTTCAGATGCCAGGCCAGTGGTGCCCACCTGTAATCCCAGCCTCTGAGAGGCCAAGATGGGAGGATCGAAGGTTTGAGTGCAGCCTGGGCAACTTAGTGAAACCCTGTCTCAAAATCAGGGCCAGGGTTGTAACTCAATATGAAGCCCCTGGGTTCAGTCTCAGTATGGGGGGGAAATTTTTCATTAAAAATTAATTTAGAGGGGTTTAGCTCAGCAGCATAAGTGCCTGCCCTGCAAGCTCAAGGTCGTGAGTTCAATCCCTGGTACAAAAAAAAAGTGTTTAAAAATTAATTTAGGGCCAGTTGTGGTGGCATGTGCCTATAATCCCAACCCTTGGGAGGCTGAGGCAGGAGGAGTGCTGAGTTCAGGGCCAGCCTGAACTACATAACAAGACCCTGTATCAAAGTAATAATTATTATATTCAGGTAAAGTTAGGACTTGGGGTGGCAAAAACAAGATATGAAGATGGAGGTTAGAAGGTCGGCAGAGACAACAGCCACAGTTCCCAAGGCTAGGGGTGGGGCGCTTGTGTGGGCGTGGGCCCTGCTGTGAATTAGGGGGTTCTGAAACAAAGGCAGATGTGTTGTGGAGGAGTGGGTGACCGCCTGCTTACTCAGTCCAGGCACAGATTCTGCCTTTCCCAGGAAACAGTTGGGGTCCTCCCCACCTGCTGCAGTGCCTGGGCTTCTCTCTTAGGGAAACTTTCCCCTTGCTAAAACTGGAAATGTACGCACCAGAGCTCATGGTAGTCTGCGTTCAGGAGAAACTCCAGGAGGCTGATTGTCAGTGGCTCTGTTAACTGTGATTTTGGTGCAAGCTTACACATTTCTCAAACAGTAATTCTCTGAGCTGTGTTCCCTAGAATCCTAGTTGAGGCCTCCATCCCAACCTGGACGAATGCCCTGCCTTCTCCCGGCCTCCAGCTCAGCCCGTCCCTAGTGGCTCCCTCAGTGTAAAGTCAGAGCTGCTGGCATGGAATCTGTGCCTCTGCCAGCTCCTCCCACCACACCCTGTGGCACTGTACCACCCCGGCCCTCAGCTCAGTGCTTCACGGGCACCCACCAGCAGAGATGTACTTGCGGTTACACCTTACTACTGGGTGAAATCGGGAGTAAAAAGGGGCGTGGTGCCTGGGTCCAGCCAGGAGAGACCAGTGGGAGCCAGCAGGTGCTCCTTGACTCACCGGTGTTGCTCCCCATCCCACAGCGGGAACGCTCAGAACACCCCTGAGCTGCCCCACAGCCTCGCTTCGTAGCACAAGGCCCAGGGGCTGGCCGAGAGCTGCACCCCTGCCATCGAGGGAGGGGAGCAAAATACAAGCACAGTTTCCATTGCCTGCAGAACACTTCCACTCCACCATAAATGCCACCATGCGGAATGCGAGCCAGGAAGCCTGCCTGGGGGCGGTGACAGCCCTGTAGGCTTGGAGTACCCAAATGGGTGAACTTAGATTTTCTATCCCCGGTGCCCACTGTAGGCCAGTGTTAGCAAAGGCTGTCTGGCATGGCCTGAGACTTCAGGTAAACCGTGACACTTACCAACTGGATATTCTGAGGACTTAAGGGTTCCCCTCTCAGGAGCTAGGCAAGGACCAGATCTTTCTGTGGAATCTTTGGGGTCTGGACAGCCTGCCTACTCAGCGTTCCTCTGGCCACCCTAAATCACTTCACAACCCGAGACACCTGTGTCAGCCTCTCGGCCTTCACCTGGGCCCCTCCTGCACCTGTACCATCTTCGGGTGGCCTCCCCTGGCTGCCCCGGCAGCCCTCCTGCCTCCCATCCTCAGCTGCTCCCAGGAGCCTGGTCCTGAAGCTCACATTTGACACTGCTATGGCCCTCGTTGTCATCATTTACAAGGAGAACCTGCCCCCATATGTGCTGAGGAGTATAGAGTGGCGTCAGGAGCACAGAGAGGCCTGGGTCAGCACATCAGTGCATCTGCACCATCGGAACAGATGGGGGTTAACCTAGTTGTACCCTTGTGGAAGGCTGTGCTCTTTAATAGTTGCAAAGAGCTTTTTACAGATGCTCTTCTGGGCAATTTTAGCTGCAGCTTATCAATAGCAGAAGCCCTCACAGGCCGAGTTTCTGGGAACTGAGACGCGTAGGTGTAGCAGACATTGGGTGCTCCAGGTGGCTCACGGTGACATGTGAAGAGGCGGGGACTCAGAGCAGGACCCCACGTTTCTGGAGTGGAAAGACCTTTTGCAGAGGCTCCCATGAGAGCTTTGGCAGTGCCCCAGCAGCGCTGCTGGCCCTGGGCTACAGGTGGAAGGGCAAGGGCACCTGCCGGGCGTCTCCTCCAACTCAGCCGGGAGGGCTCCCTGGGGACTGCTGAGAGCTAAGAGCCAGCCAGGCGAGAAAAGAGGATAGGGACCCGGAGGAAGCTTCTCAGGCCGGGCACTTGACTTCTCAGCTGTGACCTTGTTCTTCACAGGGGACAGGGGTTATCCTTGTTACAGATGGGGAAACTGAGGTGCAGAGCACCTCAGGAAAGCTCCTAAGGGGCAGAGGCAGAATTCAAGCAAAGGTCTTTTCCTTGACTATCTGGAGACCGACTTCATCCCTGACAGCTGCTCCCAGGGAAAGGGAAGTAAGGCGGATGGAGGTGCTCGGTGGCAGTTGAGACTTACCACAGTGGCAGCAGCGGGCCTTGTGGGCCACGTGGTAGAGTAGAAAAAAGGGCTTGGAGTATGCAGGTAGGAATAAACGACTTGCTCCCTCCCAGGCCTGTTGAAAGTCAGCTGAGGGCCCAGGTGGGAGTGGGTGGAGCCCAGCACTGGCCACACCAGGCTCGGGGTTGGCTGCCCAGAAACTGCTGCCTTGAGACCTGCTGGGTGGTGGCAGCAGACCATGAGTTCATGCTAAACTTGAGGTCAGCCACACCCGGCTCTTACACAGGAACTTCACAGCTGGGTGACTGTGGCGCTGTGTCTGCCTACTGGCGTGGTAACATGGGCTCCCGAATCAGGCCTGCCCCATCCCGCCCTCCCAAGGAGAACTGGAGCTCCCAAGGCTTGGCAGTGCTCAGACCTGCCAGGCGCTGGCTGCTCTCCCAGGTCACCTCACTGCCTCCCTTATGGCTGTGGTCGGGTGTCCCGAATGAGCTTTACAGGGCCAAACCAGGATGCAACAGCTCCAGAGGACCCAGTGCCATGCTGCTTCCCACTTCTGGAGACCGCCCCGCCGCATTCCTTGGCTTCCTCCAGCTCCAAAGCACTGCACTTTGCCTGTGCTTCCATCCGCACATGATGTAGTCTCTGCTGTGTGTGTTCCTGGAGGGGAGGGGCTTGAGCTTGCAGTCCTCCTGCGTCAGCGCCTGAGTGCTAGGGGCCACCGGTGCGTGCTGCTGTGCCCAGCTCGCCTCCATTCTGTACTGCCATCTGGTTGTACTTGGGGCCCACTGAATGTCCAAGATAACCTTCCTGTTGCAGTATTTCGGTTTTTGAGGTAGGGCCTCACTATGTAGTTCAAGCTGGCCTTGAATTTACTATGTAGTCCAGGCTGGCCTTGAACTCATGGTGATCTTTCTGCCTCAGCCTCCTAAGTGCTGAAATTACAGGCATGCACCACAGCACCAGGCTCAGGCTGGTGTGGTTTGCATGTGATGTTTTTTCTGCTACTTTCAGCCAGTTTATGGTCCCCCCTTCCTGCCACAGAGATCTGACAGGCAGTTTAGAAATGCGTGTTCAGTTAAATCAGTGTATCCTGCTCCTGTGTGATTACAGCTGGCTTGTGAATCCACTGCTTCCTCAAAACGAATTCACATTCTGTAATTTGATTCTTTTATAACCTAAAGCTAATGAGTTATGTGTCTTTGCTGTAGGAAGAGTGCATTTGGCAACTGCTACAGGCTAGGAGGGAGACGGCACCTGTGCCCTGATCATGGCTCACTGCTGGTGTGGTGGGGTGAGGTAGACCCCTGCCTTCAGTCTCCACCACTGAGCGAGGTTCCCCAGTTGGCCTGGTGGACATCAGTAGCTCTAGCAGGTCCACAACTTGGGCTGACTCGTGACTTCCCCCTGCTAGCCAGTGACCCTGGGCAGATCATTGTAGCCCTGAGCCCATTCTCTCCTCTCTGCTGCGGGACAGGAAAGGTGAGTGTGAGAGCTGATGTCTGCCTCCTTGCAGGCCTGTCCTGTATGGAGTACCGCTGTTCATCGATCCCTCTCTGCTCCCCACCCGGTTGACTCCACCTTTGCGGCTCCTGGGTGGCCTGCCAGGGGTCCCTGCAGTCAGATGTTACAGAACTCCAGTGAGTTCAAACTGAGCGCAAACGTGCTGGCCCTTGCAGCTTCATTGCATCCCACTGTGACACTGAGAAGATGCCTAGGAGAAGGGCCAAGTGCAATAATACCCCCTGGCCACACCCACAGTTTGGGGGGGGGGCTCTGGCTGCTGGCCTAGGTCTGTTTTCCCCTGAGCCAATCACCATGGCCAGGGGCATCCAGTGCCCCAGCTGGCCCCTGGTCTCACCCATCCCTGAGTTAGGAGGGCATAGGCCTCCTATGGCATAGGCCGTAGCGTGCCCTCGGTCCCCAAGGTGGTGAGGATATGCAGGATGCAGCCTTCACAGCCACATTGGTTTCCAGGGCTGGTCTCTTGCTGTACAGGGTCAGAGTGGCACTCAGGGCAGCTCCAAAACCCACACAGGCTTTGCAACAGGAGACCCTGCCTTGTGAGAATGCCTCCCTTCGGACTCTGCAGGGCTGGGCTCGGTTCAGCGTCTGTCTGCCTTCTCTCGGCAGTGGGGTTCCCTGTCCTGACTGGGCCCTGCATTGCCCAGGGACTCCCAGCTCTTGGTACCTCTCCCAGGCTTGGATTTGTGCTTCTGGATCCTCTTTTGCTGACGCGGCAGAGCCTAGGGTAGGTTATGCAGGGGCAAGAGGCAAGGTCGCTGTCCATTCTGATTACTCAGCCTTGCCACATTGCAGACCAGCATTTGCCATCGTGCTAGTGAGGTTACCTTTCCAAAACTGCCATCTGATCGTGTCACTTCCTGTGCTTTAAAAATCTTCCCAAGGTTGCAGACGCTGGCTGATTTTGCTTTGGGAGCTGGAGTAGCTGCTGCCACCACAGTCTGGAACCATGAGCGCGTTTAATTTCGGAAGCACGGGCGCTTCCACAGGCGGATTCACGTTTGGCGCTGCAAAAACAGCAACCACCACCCCTTCCATGGGGTTTTCCTTCTCCACTCCCAGCACTGGAGGGTTTACCTTTGGCACTCCCTCCCAACCCGCTTCGAGTGCCCCTTCGACCAACCTCTTCTCACTCACCACCCAAGCCCCAGCGACACAGACCCCAGGGTTCACTTTCGGAACAACTGCTTCCACGGCAGCTGGCTTTTCCTTAGGGATCAGTGCTCCAAAGCTGAGCCTGAGCAGCACGACTGCCACCCCAGCCACAGCAAACCCCAGCGGCTTTGGGCTTGGTGGCAGCACCCTCACCAATGCCATATCAAGTGCTGTCACCTCGAGCCAGGGGACAGCATCCACTGGCTTTGTGTTTGGCTCCTCTACCACCTCCACAGCTCCAGCCACCACGTCTGGAGGGTTCTCGTTCACCAGCGGAAGCACATCCCAGGCCGGAACCTCTGGCTTCAACATTGGCTCCCTGGGCAGCGCAGCCCAGGCTCAACCCACAGTGCTCACTGGATTGGCCTTCACTGCAGCCACACCAGCAACCACCACAGCAGGAGCCAGCCAGCCAGCTGCTCCCGTACCCACGGCCACCACCACCAGTGCAGGGCCCACGCTCTTCGCCTCCATAGCAGCTGCTCCCACCTCATCCACCACTGGGCTCTCTCTCTGTGCCCCAGCAACCACCACCGGAGCTGCTGGGGCTGGAACCCTGGGCTTCAGCCTGAAGGCCCCTGGGGCAGCTTCTAGCACCTCCACAGTAACATCCACTACTACGGCCACCACCACCGCCACCACTGGCTTTGCCTTGAATATAAAACCACTGGTGCCAGCTGCAATTTCCAGCAATGCAGCAGGTACAGCCGCTCCGTCTGGCTCCGGTGCAGCCATTGGAACTGCCACCTCTCCTGTGATGACCTATGCACAGCTGGAGAGCTTGATCAACAAGTGGAGCCTGGAGCTGGAGGACCAGGAACGCCACTTCCTCCAGCAGGCCACCCAGGTCAACGCCTGGGACCGCACACTGATCGAGAATGGCGAGAAAATCACCAGCCTGCACCGCGAGGTGGAGAAGGTGAAGCTGGACCAAAAGCGGCTGGACCAGGAGCTCGACTTCATCCTGTCACAGCAGAAGGAGCTGGAAGACCTGCTGAGCCCCCTGGAGGAGTCGGTGAAGGAGCAGAGCGGCACCATCTACCTGCAGCATGCTGATGAGGAGCGGGAGAAGACCTACAAGCTGGCCGAGAACATCGACGCTCAGCTGAAGCGCATGGCCCAGGACCTCAAGGACATCATCGAGCACCTGAACACGTCCGGAGGCCCTGCCGACACCAGCGACCCGCTGCAGCAGATCTGCAAGATCCTCAACGCGCACATGGACTCGCTGCAGTGGGTCGACCAGAATTCGGCCCTGCTGCAGAGGAAGGTGGAGGAGGTGACCAGGGTGTGCGAGGGCCGCCGCAAGGAGCAAGAGCGCAGCTACAGGATCACGTTTGACTGAGGGCGGCCCCCTGGGGTCGGGGGCTCCTGGGCTCAGGGTTGGGGTGCCGTGTCTGTGGGCTTGCAATGAGACACCTGTTTCTTGCTTTTCAAATTATTCTGCTGTTGAAAATTATTCTGTGGTTTGACTTTTCTCATTAGCAAATAGCAAGTATTCTCTGCATCTTCTGGGCAGTTTCTGTTTTGTCCGTGTAGCTCTGGCCCCATCTCACCTACTGCCACCACGCACCTCATCACCAAATGATAGAGAAATACTGCTTCACCTAAGCAGTCTCCCCAGCCACTCTGTCCAGCGCAGTCATAGGGACAGTGGGAAAGCACTGAGGTTAAGGAATCTGTCCTCAGCTGGCAGCCTTGGTGTACAAGATGTGTATTCCTGAAAATTAACCGGAAAGACGAGTACGCTGTGACCAGGACAGACGGTGGGGGCAGAAGACTGCAGAGGAGGAGGTGGTCAGCTGAGGGGCCTCAGGGATGGAGGAAGGGCAGAGGACGTCCAGTCCAGCTTGTCCTCAGGGCTCGCCTTGCAGCCCCTCCATGAAGCCCTCTCGGCAGTGCAGAGCCATTGCAACAGGTGGCTACCCCAGATCTCTGGTGCCCTGTGGTGAGCCCTGCTGGGTCGTGCTGTGCTCACCGTGTGCTTCTCCAGCTCACCATTAGAGTGTAAGCTCCTCGAGGCAGGGACAGACTGTTCCCCTGTGTGCACCCCACACAAGTCCTGTTGCATTTATTCAGTGACCAGTGATGAAACCCAGCATAACACCAGTCCACAAAAATGCCTGCTGAAGTGGCCCCCATTGCCAGAGGTCGACTTGGTTCTGAACTTCCCCTTGCCAAAGTTAGCTTACCCCCAGTAAGATCTGGCGTGTCTCAGAAGCTGAATCTGGGCTCTGTCCTGGGGGTCTTTGATGTTTTGTTTTTACTTTGCTCCATTCTCTGAAATATTTACGATTATATGTTGCTTTCCTAAATAAAATCAGTGTGTGAAACAAAGCCTGTTGATTGAGTATATATTAGCAGAAGCTGGAGAGGAGAGCAGGTTCCCAAAGACTGGGTGGGCTGCCGTCCCTCCGAAAGGCAGCAGCAGGCACAGTCAGCTCCACTGTGGAGATGCAGCCGTCCTTGGGTCAGAGGGGCAAGGAAGTCCCCCTGGCGTCCCTAGCGAAGAGAAGTGGCAGGCGGGCTGCCCCTGTAGAACCCTGCTCTGAACAGACGTGAGCAGAGGGCGTCTGCCACATCCCTAAGGCACAGGCATCATCACCCCTGTCAGCTGGGCCAACCGGAGGGCGCTGGTTTTGCTTCATCAGTGGGGAGCAGGTAAAGCCAGGGTGCAGGCCGTATGGGAGGGTCCATTCTGGGTGGACATCTGGCCCCCTCGTCCTTAAGCTAGGCCACACAATGGGAGACTGTAACACAGTTTTCAGAATTCCCTTGGACCACTTTGGGCCTTGATGTTTATTCCTGCTGAAGCCATTGAATTTGGAGGGAAATAAAGTGAAAGAAACCCCAACAATCACCATGGCTACACCCTGGAAGCTCACACACACACACACACACACAGTGGCCTTTGTCTGCAGCCCGGGGGCCTTGACCCTCACCTGGCTCAGCCCAAGGGGAGGCCTGGAGCTCCCCTGGAAAACCAGCAGCAGCTTGCACTCACAGTCCTGTCCCTCCGCGTCTGCTTCTGGAGCGCCTGCTTCATACCAGGCCCTGATCTGCGATTGGAATTAGGACATGGAATCATATTTTTATGAGCCCAAAAGCTATTACTGCCAGGAGCCATGCCTAATAAGAATCTGAGTGTGCATATCTAACATGTGTATGTATATTTATATATCCCTATTTGCATATTAAATGAGTATGGCCTAATTGCTTCCTTATAGTTTTGGAATTTTGGCCACCTTCTTCGGTATTCGGTGTTAAATGCAGTACGGTAAGCTGAGTACACTCTCCACCACTGAACTCCACCCCCAGCTCTCATAATTTAAAAAAAAAATCAGACCTGGGTATGGGGGCACACACCTGTAATCCCAGCACTCCAGAAGCTGAGCCTATCTCTGAGTTCAAGACCAGTCTCATAAATTAAAATTGTAATATTTTCTTCTCACACCCGTGGAGATCTTGGGCACCTCACTTAGAACACATGATTACAATAAGTCAAGAGGCTCACTATTCAGGGTGCTCTGGATTCAAGGGCAAAACGGACCCAGCAGAAATCTTTGAGTTGCCAGGCTCGGTGGCACACTCCTGTTAAGCCAGCACTCAGGAGGCTGAGGCAGGCGGGTCATTGCAGCTTGGGCCACAAAGAGAGCCCAAGGTCAGCCTGAACTGCATAGTGAAACCCTGTCTCAAAAAGGAAAAAAGAAAGAAAAAAGAAATCTTGCGAGTTAGCAAGAAGTCTCCTGGGTTGCGCAAGGCCGCTGGCTTTATTATAATTGCACTTTCTTTTTCCAGGAAGAGAACAGGCAGATGCCGCCTGCCAGTCCAGACACTTGGCTTCCACTAATTTCCTCTTCATTAACTAATATGAAGACAAATGTGGTGACTAAATTTGGAATCGGAGGCTTTTAAAGGTGATTCCTCACTAAGCTCTTACTGCATTTCCTTCCTTGTCTAGGAGTAAGAGTGCCAAACAGATACATGGTTGTCCCTTCTAATCTCAAAGAAATGCAAGTGACCCCGACTTGCAGCCCAGCCCTTCCCCAGGATGGACCCTGTCAGGCTCTTTGACCCCAAAAAGGTCAGATTTCTGCCTGGCTTCTGTGGTACTTGTGCAGCGCTGAGCCACATTTTTAGCTTTTTGTTTTTGTTTTAGTTTTAGAGACAGGATCTTGCTAAATCTTTTAAATTTCCCAGGTTGGGCTCAAACTTGTGAGTCTCCTGCCCCAGCCTCCCAGAGTACTGAGATTGTGGGCAGACATGTCAGGTTTGAGAAACTGCTCACGATTTTTAGAGCAAGAGAACAGCCTGATCCTGCATGGAAGGCTGGAGCAGGGTTTCCAACAGTGCTCACAGTGTCTGACCCCAGGCCTTGAAGCCTGTTTCCAGGATTTCTCGCTGTCCCTGCGAGGTTCCTGGGCACAACTGGGCAAGAGACGTGCACTGAAACATTATATTCACCTCAAGAAGAGGCCTATGTACTAGCATAAAGTGCAGTCTAATAGGCCATAATGAGTTTTAAATACTCTGTTTTTAGTAAAATTAATCATAAATACAATTTTAAGAATGAATGGCGTACAAGCTAGGTATAGTGGTACATGTCTGTAATCTCAGCATTCAGGAGGCCGAAGCAGGTAGTTTACTGTGAGTTTGAGACCAGTCTAGACTACCTGTGGGCTCAAGGTCAGCTGAGCTACAAAATGAGACCCTGTATTAAAGAGACAAAACAAAAACCTTGGAAATGTAAGTCAGGTCTTAGAAACCGGTATGAGCCTGCTGCAGCACACTATTCCCGAGTTTTCAATGAACCCCAGAGTTGTCGGGGTGCTTTAAAGTTCTGTCCTCAAGCCAGATGTGATGCTGCACACCTGTTATCCCAGCACTCCAGAAGGCTGAAACAGGAGGATGGAAGTTCGAGCCCAGCCTGGACAGTAGCAGCAACTTAGTGAGATCTTGTCTCAAAAAACAGGGCTGGGGGCCTGGGATTTAGCTCAGTGGCATGAGTTCAAAAAGCCAGGGCCAGGCCTGTAGCTCAGTGGTAGAATGCTTGCCTGGCATGTGTGAAGCCCGGAGTTTATTCCCCAGTACCACAAAAAACGGAAGCTTTCAAAACAAGAAAAAGGGCCACGGATGTAACTCAGTGCAGAGCTCCTGGGTTCATCCCCAGTACTGAAACAGCTCTGTGACCCTGAGGGCAGCAGCACCATCAGGGAGTGTGGTCCCGGGGCTGTGGCCCAGCACTGCCCACCTGGTCCTGGGCACTTGAGACGCAGCCCTCCTCACCTCCAGATGCCATCAGTTCAGCCTCCGAGAATGCTGAACGTTTCTCTCCATGCCAGAACCAGACTGGTCCCCAGCCTTGCTTGGGCCTCACCTGGTGCTGGGGGGTCCCATCAGATTCCTTAGTTTTAAAGAGACAGAAACCCCAAAGCCACAAAACTCAAGGTGATACTGTCACTCAAGTGTAGTATGGGCTCTTGATTGATTTTTTTGTGTGTGTTTTATTTGGTTTGGTGGACACAGGGTCTCACTATATATTCCAGGCTAACCTTGAACTCTCTGGCTTTGAACTTGCAACCATCCCCCTGCCTCAGTCTCCTCAATGCTGGGATTACAGCCATGCATCAGCATACCCAGCTTCTCTCATTTGAATCTTGATTCAGATAAACTAAAAAACTGAGACAATCTGGGAAATGTAAACATTGATTTTATAGATCCTAAGGAGTTAATTTTAAAATGTGATAGTGAGCCGGGCATGGTGGACACACCTGTAATCCCAGCAGTCAGGAGGCTGAGGCAGGAGGATCACCATGAGTTCGAGGACAGTGTGGGATACACAGTGAGGCGCTGCCTCAGACAAACAAATTAAGTGAAATGTGACAGTGATGCTATTCTCTCATTTCCTTCGATTTTTGTGATAGTCTGTGTAGTCCAGTCTGGTATTGAATTCGTGATCCTTCTGCTTAGCCTCAGGTACTAGGGTTACAGTTGTGTACCACGTCATAGCCTTGCTGTCTGTCTGTTTATCTATTTATAATGCCAGTAAGTGCCTTTTAGAGCAGAGGTTGCCACACCTCCTGTTTTTGTGACTAAAATATTATTAGAGCACAACCAGGCACTCCATTTATGTATTGTGTGTGGTTGTGTCCAGACAGAGGCCATGTGGCTGGAAAGTCTCCTATATTCACTAAGTCTCCTATATTCATATTAAAAAAGATTTGCTCGTTACTACTGTAGAGAAATGCCCCAAAGTATTTACTTACAAAACCATAGCTGTCCGGGGTTTCCTGCAATGGCTATGAGGTGAGGGGTCCCTCTGTACATTGGACAGCGTCGTGGCTGTGTGCTTTGAGCAGGCAGGGCCAGCCCTTCCAAGCCTCCACCCTCTGACCCCACACCAGGACCCGACGTGGCTGGCCTAAGGGCAGCAGGACCAAGCTACTGCCACTCGCCCTGGTTCTGCATGCGCCCGAGGATGACTCCCGTCCTGGGCTGACCAGAAAGGCCATGGGTGCTGAGAGAGCCCCCCAGAGCCAGCCATGCAGTGAGTGACCCCATTCGGGGCCTGGGGGTGAACTGGAGATGGGGAGGAGGGGCAGGAGGGCTCTGAGGAAGGGGAGCCTTGTCTCAGGTCAAGCCGAAGACCAGGGGCCACAGGTAAGTCCGTCCTCTGCTCTGTGTCCCCTGATCCAGGCCTGGGCGCCCTGACCGCTGCCCGTGTCCCTGGGCAGTCCCTGACCCTCTGTGACTTAGCAGTAGCCCCTTCAGTCTGCAGACACACTCAGAAAGGCAGCTGCGGACTGCGTGGCTATGCACGCTCCTGTCCCAGCAGGCTGTGGGGCTCAGTTAATTCCATAGAAACCGAGCTCACCACATCACAAAGCAGAGGAGGAAGTTAGGGGTTTCATTAAAACAGAATAGCTCCTGGATTTCCAGGCCGGGGTGAGCGAGGGGGCAGGGGGGGGCCACGGATCCCGTCAACCCTGAGCTGCTCAGGGATAGGCAGAGCGCGGGGGTGGCTCAGGGTCCTGGTGGCCACCTGTCACAGGCGGCTGTGAGTTTAACACGACCAGTTGGAGCTCAGGCCCTAACCAGCTGCTCAGCAGATGGGCAGTGAAGGAAGTGGACATGAAGGGAAAACTGGTCCCTTGCATTTAAATTCCTCAGAGCTCAGGAACTTCCTAGGGAGGAGCTGCGTTCTGTGTCACCTGAGGAGGTTAGCTCGGGTCCCTGTCCCAGCTCACTGTTTAATTCCCAGCCCGGTGGCTCGGCAGCCACGCGGCCCGCCTTCCACAGGCTGATGAGCCAGGTGGCCAGGGCTCCAGCTGCTGCGTATGTGACCTCAACCCCGCATGAGAATCATCATTGCGGTTCTGGTAGTCGGGCAGGGTTTCCCCGCCAAAGACCATTTCTACCTACGAGGGTTAAACTTGATTTCTAGAAACCCAATAAAACTAGAATTTCCCAAAACCAACCGAAGCTAACAGAGGTTTCTCACCACCACCCCAACCCCTGCCCCGCCCTCCGCCCTTGGCCATCGCCCTGGGCGTCCTGTCCTGTCTCCCTACCCATGGTGCTCTTTGTCTCACTCTCGCCTCACCTGGCACTGTCCCCAGCAGGCCGGGAAAGTCCTGTCATTTCCAGTGAGGGCTGTGCAGCCCCGCCTGCCCACCTGGCCCTCCTCAGCCTCACCTTTGAGTCGGTGAGGGTCTGAGGGACTGCTTCCCTCCCACCAGCGCTGGGTCTTGTGGTGTTCTGTGTTGTGTTGGGTACTGGGGCTGGAACTGTGTCCCTAACCTCAGCCCCGGAAGTCTCGCCTTGCCGAACTCCTCTGACTGGGCCCAATCTTTCAGTCCTCCTCAGCCTCCTGGAGTGCTGGGCTGGGTGTGCACCGCCACACCCGGCTGAGGTCTTTTTGAGACGGGGTCTTGCTGTGTAATTCCAGCTGACCTTAAACTGAACATGGAGCCCAGGCAATCCCCCTACCTCAGCCCCTCCAGTACCAAGACTCCAGGCACGCACCACCATGTCCAGCTTAGAGTATTTTCTCTTTACCTGCAAGGGACACATGCTGAAGGAAGACCACATGAAATAAAAGGCAGTCCCTAAAGCGCTCCTAACCTACCACAAATACCCCATGTAGGGTTCACTGCAGTAGCCACTAGTGTTTCTTACCTGGCTGGCCTGGCTGTGTGCCCCGTGATGACCTGGCCCCAACCCAGGGCTGCTGAGGGGGTGACTCCCCCTTCTCTCTGTGGTACCCGGAGATGTTTGAGGTTCTCCACCATGGTGGGGTGGGGGACACTGGCAGGGATGTCACCCGGCACCTGTAGCGCACAGGGCAGCCCCTCCCAGGGTGAGCTTGTCCGACAGCAGCCCTGTTGGGAACACTGGCCTGGAGCTGGCTGCCACCCTAGCTGGGGACTCACCTGGGCTTCAGCTTTCCCCCTCTGAACAGGACGGCAAAGCTCAGAAAATCACGTTACCAGTAATGCAGTGGGGACCAGGCCCTGTGTGCCGGGAGCCCCCTGGGCCGTGCTGCCCAGGGGCCTGCTCCTTCCCTCTACTCTTCAGAGCCTGGCAGCAGAGGGAGCCAGGCCAAGGGGCCACTCGCCCACCCTGGGGATGTCGAAGCTGCCCTAGTGAGCCTGGAGAGCCCATGGTGCCAGGCATGGTGGCGCACACCTGGATTACGGAGGACCCAGGGCAAGTCCTCACCCCCAGAGCCTTGGAGTCCTTCTCCCCACTGTGCCTCCTCTGTCAAATGTGACCCTGTGAGTGGAGGTCATTGTGACCAAAAAGCCCTAAGCACAGGGCAGCCAAGCAGCAGCCGGAGGCCAGAATCCCTGGTCCCCAGTCCCCAGGAGCTGTTTCAGTCTTTGGCTCTTTCCCTCGGCACTCAGTCCGAGGCTCTGTCCAGCTCCCTGGTTTTGCTCTTTCTTGGCTGCCCCCCTCCCATGTTCAGATGGCGCCTCTGACTAACCCTGTGCACCCCACTCCTCCCCCAAACCACATCCCCTTTGATGGACTGTGGAGTTTCCCAGTTTGCACTTTCTGGGCATTGCCCCCAACCCAAGTGGGGAGAAGACAGTTCCAGAGAATCCTCTGCACCCCCAGAAGCACCCCCATTGCTTCTGCACCCCCAATGGCTTCTGGGCTAAATTGAGACCCCTGATGCCAGGTCCAGCTCCAGTGTGAGGCCCCTTGGGGTGTCATCGGGCTCTTTTCTCTGATTCCACCCCACCCCTGCCCTGCCCTGCCCTGCCCTGCACTGAGCCCACGGTGTTACCGACCCAGAACCTGCCTGTAGACCTTACCTGGCTTCACTCCATCCTCCCTCTCCACCATGGGCCCCATCTCCTGAAGTGGACAGGAGCCACCATGAAGGGGTGGCTGGGTGGCCTACAGTCCCTGGCTGGCAAGTGCCAGGCCACAGCCAGCTGCCTACCACATGGAGCGGAGATGAGGGCTCTGCAGGGCTGAGGACACTGAGCCACTGACACAGGGGGCCTTGGCCCCTCTGCCCCAAGAGTCCAGGAGGTGGGGGAGTGCAGGGTAGGTAGGAACAGAGACTTCGCGGCAGGGATGGGACAGGCCCACGGGCAGTCCCCACCCTGAGTACTGGAGATTTATTTCTGGCTTCTCAACCACTCAAACTATTTGGGGCAAGAGGAAGAAAATAAAGTTACTTCCTCATGACCCCTTTATATCTGCCCCCCACCCAGCCTGCTTTGGCCTCTGAGCATCTGACCATGAGACTCCAGGAAAGCACTTCGGCCGCCCCCATGCCCAGTTTGTGGTGGGGAGGAGAGGGTGGGGCCCCCATTTAAGGAAAGGGAAGGGCTGCAGAGAGGGACAGAAGCACGCAGGAGGTGGAAGGAGAGCTACACGGAGCCTGGCAGTGGGACGGAGCTGGGGACCTGCAGAGCCCAGGCCTGACTGACAGGCAGGGAGAAGAGGGGACAGTGAGACGGGAGACGGTGAGAATCAGCAGAGGGGGCACAGGCAGGGAGATGAGGCCAGGGGCATGTGGAGGGAGGTGGAAAGGACAGTCCAGGGACTTGGACGGGACATGTGCCGAGATAGAAAGGTGGCTGTGGTGCAAGGGTTGAGCCAGCAGTCCAGGGCTCAGAGTCCGGCAGGGGGCACACGGCCCTGGTCACAGCGCCCTCGCTTCTCCATCCCAGATTCCGTGCCCCTCCTGAGTCATGGCCCAGCTGGGTGAGTGTGCGGGCCGGGGCTTGGGGACGGGACCCGGCACTGCGGCCCTGTGCACTGACCCTGTGCCCACTTCCCAGCGCTGCGCCTGCTCCCCCTGGTCTCCATCCTCTGCAGCCTGGCGGCCTCGCTGGCCTGGAAGGCCACCTTGGGCCAGGACCCCTTCGAGAAATGCATGCGCGATCAGGACTACGAGCAGCTGCTCAGGGTGGTGACCCTGGGCCTCAACCGCACTTTGAAGCCCCAAAAAGTGATTGTGGTGGGCGCCGGCGTGGCTGGGCTGGTGGCCGCCAAGGTGCTCAATGACGCCGGACACAAGGTGAGCAGCACTGTGTGGTCTGCCCCAACCCCCCTACTGCAGGCCGGAGCCCCTCCCTGTCTGCACCTTGAGCCCCACGCCAGAGGGAAGTCCCGCTGACTAGATCAATATATGGGGGGGGCATTGTGGTGGTGGAAGAAGTAACCCCACGGGGGGAAGTGACCCCGGAGGTCCAACCACTGCGCCACCCTACTAAATCCAAGAAAGAGAATGACCTGCTTTGCACATGGGAAATCACCCCGATTCCCTGAGCTGGGAAGTCCCTCTGCAGTCCAGCCAGTGCCCTTCTGCTAGTCTGCAAACACGCCTTCTGTTCTCCCTCCAGCCCCCGCCCCGCCCGCCCCCTGCCACCAAGGACAGGGCTCCCTCTGGTCTAAGTCTGTGCTGCCACGGGGGCGGAGGGAGGCAAGGGCAAGAGAGGCTGAAGGGCCCTGCTTCCCCCACCCCTCAGGTCACCATCCTGGAGGCAGATAACAGGATCGGGGGCCGCATCCTCACCTTCCGGGACCCCAAGACTGGCTGGTCTGGGGAGCTGGGGGCCATGCGCATGCCCAGCTCGCACAGGTGAGGCGTGACTCGAGCACTCGTAGCCCCACCTCTAGGCCCAAACTCATCCCCATTCCAGGCTGCTGCAGCATCTCTCGGTGGTTCTTGGGTGGAGCTAAAGATCAGAGGGCCTGGTGTGCGCTGGCCAAGCCTCCAAGCTAAGCCACACCCCAGCTCCTACCAAGCTAGACCCCCAACTCCGCCTTGGCCTACTCCCAGTCCTGCGTCTCCCGGCACCAGCCTGCCAGCCACCACTGAAAACCTTCCACTGGGCCCAGGCTCCTCCCCAGCTGGCCCAGCCTCAGCCCAGCCCCCTGTGCCATTCCCTCCACCTCTGGCCCTTCCCGGCCCTACCCTCCACCCTGTCAGCTCTGGGTCCCTCACTTGACCCCCAAGGGAAGCCAACGCTGGGGCCCTACCCCAGTCCCAGCCCTGCCCCACCGCAGCCTTCTGGCCTGTCCCCTCCCATTCCTGTCCCCAACACCAGTAAGCCCAAATCTAGCTCCAGCCCCGTTCCCATCCCCGTCTCTTCTCCAAGCTCCACTCGGGACAGGCCCCGACCCCTCACCCAGCCTCCCCACACCCTCAGGATCCTGCATGCACTCTGCAAGAGCCTGGGACTCAACCTGACAAAATTCACCCAGTACGACGAGAACACGTGGACAGAAGTGAATGGTGTGAAGCTGCGGAACTACGTGGTAAAGAAGACACCCGAAAAGCTGGGCTACAAACTGAGCCCCAGGGAGAGGGGCCACTCCCCAGAGGACATCTACCAGATGGCTCTCAACAGGGTAGGCACTGCCAGAGCCCACCAGCTCAGACCTGCTGGGGCCCTTGCCCATTGCCTGGCCGCCCTCCTTCACTGGCTGCCAGTCTCCAGCCTCCCGGCCCGCCAGCTTCCAGTGGCTGCCCTCCCTCGCTCTGTCCTCTCACCTTTGGCACCATTGGCTCCAACTGTGCAGCTGCCTGAAGCTTCCTAAGTCCAGAGGCCCAGACCTGTGCCATGTCCCCAGTCACTCCTGGACCCCCCCAGCTCCACCGCACCCAGCACCCAAACCCACTCATATTCCCAGGTCCCACAGTGCCACCAGCCTGCCAGCAGGGGGCAAACTCCAGGTGCCATCTCACAGGCTCCTCTCCACCCCCCAACCCAGGGCCAGTTCCCTCCTCTCTGCCCAAGTCCAGCCCCGTCTTCCTCAGCTCCTTGGACTCTCACCCCAGCCTATTCTGTGCCTGCCCAGGCCCGGGCCTCCCCAGCCTGGCACACAGCTGACCCCACAGCTCCCCAGGGCCTCCGGGACTGTGCTGGCCCTGCAGCTGAGAGGCCAGCCCAGTGGGGTCTCGCCTCCTCCACCCTCTAGCTCAGCTGCTTCTCTCCTCTGAGGGGTTTCCACTACCTGAAAGTCCCCCAGTGGACCACATGCCCTGTGCCTTTGTTGAGACAGGGTCTCACCATGTATAGTTCAGGCTGGCCTTGATCTCAGGAAGTAGCCCAGGCAGGCCTCAAACTCTTGGCAATCCTCCTGCCTCAGCCTTCCAAGTGCTGGGGTTACAGGTGTGGGACACCACCCCTGGCACAACGTGCTCCTGGAAGCACACTATGCCACCCATCATCACTTGCTGTACCTCGCTGGGTCCCTGCCCGAGTGCCTGCCTTCCCCGTCCAGAGAGGTCCCGTTCCTCCCAGAACCTGCTCCTGGGGCCCCTCCAGATGCCTGAGGGGAGCTGGCCACGCCATTCTGGGCCCCCTTACTGGTCCGTGTCCCCTCTTGGACTCTCCAAGTCCCTGGTCCCTGAGACCAACAGCACAAGGGGTCCAGGGAAACCGGAGCTGAGGGGGCAGGCAGTGAGGGAGCACACCCTCCCCCACCCTGGGCCTCCTCGCAGGAGGGCGCTGGACTGAAGCGTGACAAGGCTGAGACCTGAGTCACTCCCGTGCCCAGCAAAGGCGAGGCAGGAGACCCCCAGGTGCAGAGGTGTATGTAGTTCTGCACAGCTGGAGCTGGAGAGAGAGAGGGTGACCGAGGGGCTGGCAGGGCCTGCAGCACTGCCCTGAGGGGCTGGATCTGCAGCTTCAGATGCCCGGAAGCCACAGAGAGCTGTGGGCAGAGGGGATGCAGCTTGTGTCTGTGTCCACAGTGAGCCAAACAATAACTACCAAGCCCAAGAGGGACACAGCACGACTGAGACACATACAGAGCTCACAGGCCACCACAGAATTAGGAATGAAGTATTCCCCGGAACTGGGGAAGCTGAGGCATGAGGGTCGCTGCAAGCTCCTGGCCAGCCTACACTAGACAGTGAGGCCCTGTCTTGCACACACACACGAAGGATGAGCATGGTAGCAGGGTGCACTGAGCAGATGAGGGGAGCCAGTTCCTTTGAGATGTCCCGAGTGGTGACATCTGAGCCGCAGCCGAGGGCAAGGCTGAGGGCACAGATGACATGGGCGAAGGCCTGGGAGCCGGAAAGAAAGTAGTAAACAGCTGGCCATGGGCGGAAGCAGAATGGGCACCCAGGCTTCGGCATCCGGCAACCCAGCCCCATCTGCTTGGTCCACGACAGGCCCTGAAAGATGTCAAGGCACTGGGCTGCAGAAAGGCGATGCGGAAATTTGAAAGGCACACGCTCCTGGTGAGTGGGACCGCAGCCTGCCGCCCAGAAACGGAACACTGTCCCTAGAGGAGTCGGGAGCTGGCCCACTACTCCCACCTCCTCGCAGGCAGGGGTGGACGCGGGGCCACCCTCTCTGGACCGGTTTCCCGTTTGGGTCACGAGAGGCAGGAGCAGATGGCTGAGGTCCAGGCCATGGAACCCAGAGCTGGGGAGCAGTCCCCGCGGGAGAGGGGGAGGACCGCAGGTTGCACCCTGCTGGGCCCTGATGAGGCGGTGCCCACCCCGCAGGAGTACCTGCTTGGAGAGGGCAACCTTAGCCAGCCGGCCGTGCAGCTGCTGGGAGACGTGATGGCCAAGGACGGCTTCTTCTATCTCAGCTTCCAGGAGGCCCTTCGTGCTCACAGCTGCCTCAGCGACCAGCTCCGGTGAGAGGCGGGAGGGTGGAGTGGGCGTGGCCGAAGGACAGGCGAGGGCAGGGTTCCCGGGGGGGCGTGGCCTCGGGGGCATCTCCGCCCCAGGGCTGTGAGAGGCGAGGACAGGACGGGGCGCGTGGATCACACTCGCCCCCCCACGCAGGTACAGCCGCATCGCGGGCGGCTGGGATCTGCTGCCGCGCGCCTTGCTGAGCTCGCTGTCCGGGCCCCTGGTGCTGAACGCGCAGGTGGTGGCACTGACCCAGGGCACCCACGACGTGCGCGTGCACATTGCCCCCTCCCACCGGTCGCACAACCTAAAGTCGCTGACCGCCGACATGGTGCTGCTCACGGCCAGCGGGCCCGCGCTGCAGCGCATGACCTTCTCGCCACCGCTGACACGCAAGCGGCAGGAGGCGCTGCGCAGCCTGCACTACGTGCCGGCCACCAAGGTGTTCCTGAGCTTCCGCCGGCCCTTCTGGCACGACGAGCACATTGAGGGCGGCCACTCGAACACCGACCGCCTGGCGCGCGCTATCTTCTACCCGCCGCCGGGCGAGGGCGCGCTGCTGCTGGCCTCCTACACGTGGTCGGACGCCGCCGCCCCCTTCGCGGGCCTGAGCACCCGGGACGCGCTGCGCCTGGCGCTGGACGACGTGGCGGCGCTGCACGGGCAATTCGTGTACCGGCTGTGGGACAGCACCGGCGTGGTCAAGCGCTGGGCCGAGGACCCGTACAGCCAGGGCGGCTTCGTGGTGCAGCCTCCCGTGCTCAGGGAGAGAGGGGACACGGACTCCGAGCAGCCCTACGACTGGGCGGCGCCTTACGGCCGCATCTTCTTCGCCGGCGAGCACACGGCCTACCCGCACGGCTGGGTGGAGACGGCCGTCAAGTCCGCGCTGCGGGCCGCCCTGCAGATCAACAGCGACGAGGGACAGGCAAGCCTGGAGGCCGCCCTGGCAGAGCTGCGGGCCGCCCCCGGCCCCGCCCCCGCCCGCTGGGAGACCCCACATTAAAGTATTTTCCGGAAAAGCTGCGTGGCCCGGCCGCCTCCCTGGGTGTTGCTTCCGCAGTCTGTGGGGACCGGAGCCGCCAGCGCCGTTCCGGAGGGGAACCTGACTTTTCCCGGGACAGGGGCCACGTGGGGCGGGTCACAGGAGGCAAGAAGGCGCTGCGCAACGGAGGCAGAACACTGAGCAGCCGGCCCCTGCCGCCACACGCGCAGGGACAGAAACCCCGAAGGCCGGCGAGCTGAACCAGTTTATTCATCACACAGGCCGCCGCTGGTGGGCAGGCCCCGCGGTTGCCCGTGGCAGTGGCGTCCCCAGCACAGCATCACACCCTCGCGGGGACCTCCTCTTAGGGCCATGCGGTCAGGCCTGCACCAGAAGGGAATCTGGGCGCCCCTCCTCCCACGGGGGCCTTGTCTTCCACTGTCTGGGTCCCTGGACACGGAGGCGTGTCAGTTTCGTGACGCCAGCTCCTCGGAGCAGCGGCCACGCCCCCCTCCTCGCCTGTCCCCCCCCAGCCCGAGGATGGAGGAGCCGCAGGGCCACTAAAGTGCTGGTGCGCAGGTCGCTGGGGCAGGCTAGGAGTCCCCGCCATCCTCCTCCTCGGGCAGGATCTCCAGGCTGCTATCCGGCTGCGGGGCCACATCTGCGGCGGGCGGCGGTGCCGGCGGGGCGCGCGTGGGCGACAGCGGCAGTGGAGAGACTGGAGGCGAGGGGCTGCGGGGCTCTGCGGGCGGCGACAGACCCAGCACTTCCTGCACGTTGTGAGGCAGCTCCTGGGGACAGGTGGGGGCCGGGTTAGAGGCCCTAGGCTGCAGGGCGTCTGTCGGGTCAGGGCTTGGGGAGAGGCCGGACTCACCGGGCAGGCAGTGAGCTGCCGGTACAGCGCCTCTGCGCGCGTCAGCACGTCCTCCACGCTCAGCTTCATGGTCAGTTCATTGATGTGCTGCGGCAGGGACGGGTGGCTCAGCCATGGATACCACAGGAGACGGGCCATCCCAGCCCGGCGGCGCTCACAGGAGTCCTGTACCTCAAGCAGCAGCCACCCACCCGGAGGCACCATGGCATCGCCGGCGCCGCAGCCAGCGTGGGGGCGGGGAGGTGCTAACCTTAAGGATCTCGTTGGAGCCAAAGCCCGACAGCATGAGGGTGTCCCGCTCCATGTCCAGGATAGCACAGGCCACCAGCAGGTGCAAATTAGGCCCAGGAAGCCCCGTCCACAGCACCTGGGGGGCCAGAAGGAATCGCTGCCCATCGCCCCGCAGCCCCGCCCACTTCTCCCTATTCAGCCAGCCCCCTTTCCCCAGGTGCCCACCTCCCACAGCCGCAGGATGTCTGCGAACGGGAATTCCCTCTTGAACCAGATGAGCAGCCACCGGAAGCAGAAGCAGAGCGAGCCTGAGTCCTGGGAGTCTGCGGGAAACAGCAGACAGTTCAGCCCCGGGATCAAAGGCAGGGTACCCCAGGTCCTCAGCCTCAGAAGTGACTGGCCTGGTGCAAATAGCCCAGGAGCCCAGGTGGGGGCTTTAGAGGTGGCATGGTGCCCTCTCCCATCCTGCCTGCCACACCCCACAGGAAGTATGCAACCTCCCCATCTCCTGCTTGGACGCCCAGAGACGCAGGGCTACAACCAGGGCCACAGAGGCCCCAGCCCCCAGTGCTGGCAGGAACAGAGAACACAGAACCCCCGGGTATACTGCTGGCACAAACATCAGCTGCTGACATGACTATTTTTTTTTTTAATCAGTACCAGAGATGGAACTCACAACCAGGCTTGCAAGGCAGGAGCTTATGCCGCTGAACTAATCCCCAGCCCTTTTTTTTTTTTTTTTTTGAGATGACTTTGAACAAAGAATTCAAAGGCTATGAAAAGGAGCGCTGCCCTGGGCACAGTCCCCTCTTTGAAAATCCTTAAGACATTCATCATGATGCAAAAGGTGGCCTGTGCGTGCCGCAGGTCAGGTTAAATGAGTGGGCCCCCCACACACACACTTAATGACACAGAGGTGGCTCCATCCAGTGTCCCAGGAAGTGAAGTAAGGGGAAGCCAGGTACTTGTCATCTCCCTCCCCAGTGCAGTCCTAGAGCTTCCTCATAAAAAAAGTGGCTTTCTCGTCAATGCCTTTTACTTCATTTCTCCTTTGTGTTGTTGAGGCAGGGTCTCCTTTTGTAGTTCAGCCTAGCCTGAAAACTCAAGCTGGTCTTGAACTCATGGCGATCCTCCTGCCTCAGCTTCCCAAGTGCTGGGATTGCGAGTGTGTACCACCACACCTGACCAGCATCTCTTTTTTCTAAATCTAAATTTCTACTTTTTTTTACATGGAACAAGTCATAAAGTAGAGTGTACACTGGAATGCAGCAGCCCCAGGGCCAGAGAACCAGATTTTTCTTCTATGTGTGTGTGTGGGGGGGAGTACTGGGGGCTGAACCTAGGGCCTTTTAACACTGAGCTATAACTCCAGCCCTCCCTTTATAATATTTTTTTTTTGTTGAGACAGGGTCTCTCACTGAGTCAAATTGACCAGGCTGGCCTAAATTTGTGACCTTCCTGCGTCAGCTTCCCAAAGTTGCTAAGACTATAGGCATACACCAACATGCCTGGCTTAGGGAACCAGTTTCCATCTTGGTGCAAGGTCAGAACGCACTCGAGCTGCACCCAGGTCCTTATTTCTGGAAAGCCCCCAGCAGGTTAAGCCTGAGTCCAAGCCACCCTGGGACGGCAGTGAGCAGGGGCAGCTGGCTGGGCATACAGCAGGTCACAGCACCAGGACACCTGTCTGTGCCGAGGCGGCCCTAAACTGCCCCTCAGTTTTACTTCCAGTCAGGTTTGGGCTCACATGGGATTTTCTCCAGTCTGGATCAGGACCCACTGTCCCACAGGCCCTGGCAGCTACCACCAGGGATGCCGTGGCTCCCTCTGAGGTCCCACTGTCCCCCACCCACAGGCCCTTGGGACATACCCAGGAAGTCACACAGCGGCTGGTCCAGCACCTTCAGCAGCAGCAGGAGCTGCCCCAGCTGCCGCTTCATGGTCTCTTGGCTCTCCTCAAAGTTTCCCTGCTGTGGGATGCAAGGGGGGTTCGTGTGAGGAGCTGGGAGCCCCAATTCCACAAGGACCCTACCTCCGCCTCACCCTGTGCCTCACCACAAGCTCCATGAAGCCACAGAAACACCAGAAGGCATCCACCTCACTCTGAATGACGTAGAGGATCGGGGAGAGAAGATCACTCATACCCTGGACATAGCCTGGGGGTGGGGAGGACACAGGGTCAGGTGCTGTTCAGGCCCTTGGCAACCCTGAGGGGCCCAGCCCAGCCCTCCCTGCCCATCGCTGCACCAAGGTCGAAGTGGAACATGCAGTAGGTGAGGAGGATGTCATTCAGCAGGCCCAGCCCTGGGTTCTCAGGGCCCTGGTAGAACTTGTTGGTGCGGTCAGTGCGGCTCACATCTCTCTCTGTGGGGACAAACATAAGAAAGGCAATGGGCCCCGCTGGTCACCAGCACTAACCCTGAGCGCCAGGCATTGCCAGCCTTCCTGCCATGAGGCCTCGGGTTTCCTCCCCACTGTTACATGTGGGGAAACTGAGGGACAGGAAGGCAAAATTACCAAATTCTCTTGGCAAGAGCTGCCACTTGACCCCAAGACCACAACCCTTTATCATCCTTGCCTCTGCTCACCCCACCTGACACCCACCAATCAGGCTGCGGTATCCGTGCAGGAGTGAGTTCCTCCGCTCCTGCTCTGGGCTCACTGACTTCCACTGCAGCTTCATGCGGAAATACTCATCCCTGCGGGGCGGAAGCGGGTAGGAAGCGCGGGAGAGCAAGTCCCGACCAGCACCCCCCTTACCCCGTCTCTCCTCAGGACTCTGCCCTGACCACACAGATGCAAGCCTGTGACCACAGCATTCTTGTTACCACCCCTTCCACTACCCACTGCTGACACCCATCCCACCCCACAACCATGTGGGCTTTTGTTTTTTTTTTTTTTATTTTTTATTTTTTTGAGACAAGGTTACACTATTTAGTTCACACTGGCTTCAAACTCTCAGCAATCCTCCTGCCTCAGCCTCCCCAGTACTGCGATTACAAGCATGTACCACTATGCTCAGCTCGTGTGGGTTTCTAGTGAGAATCTGTTACCCCTGCTGGACAAAGCACATCAGAGACTAGGTATGGTTGGGCCCTGCAGCCAGGGGTGAGACACATGCTCACCCTGAGGGACCCTGAGGGAGTCAAGGCACGGGCCTCACAGGACAGGGCATCCTGGGAACGCAGGGCCCGCATTTTCCCACTCACGTTTTCTTGCGCACGTGGGCTTTGTGCTCCTCAGCTGATCCCTCCCAGCTGAGGTAGCCCAGGAGGAACTTCCAGGCCTCGCGCCGCAGACCAGGGCTCAGACCCTGGAGTGGAACAGGTCAGACGGCTCAGCGAGCCTCCTGGATGCCCACAAGCCCAGCCCTGCCCAGCCCAGCCCTGGCCCTGGCCCTTTCCCTGCCTCTCCCCTGCTGGTGCTCACCCCTGAGAAGATCCGCTTCTTCAACTCCGGGACCTGCTGCAGGCGGCCCTCAGGGCCCACGTGCCGGGCCCACTCCTCCTCTGTGACCGGAGGGGCCCGCTCCACAACTGGCCTCGGCCCCAGCTCCACCTGTGGACACAGGGCAAGCGAACCCAAGCTCACTGGGTATGACCCCAAGTTAGACAGGGACCACTGATGCCCAGGAGCTGGAAGCAGCGGTCACACCCCACCCCCCAGCCAGAAAGGTCCCCTGGAACAGCAATCAGGTGTACACGGTGCCTGCGCGACCTTGTGAGCCTGCCCGACCTTGTGAGCCTGCCCGACCTTGGGAGCCTGCCCGACCTTGGGAGCCTGCCCGACCTTGGGAGCCTGCCTCAAGCCACTCCTGATGTGACCCTGGGAGGGCAGTGCTGCTGCCGTCCTCACATTACCAACAAGGAAGCAAAAGCCCAGGGAAATGAGGTCCCCTGCCCAGGTGACACAGCCAGAAAGTCACCAGGAGGGTCCACTAGAGACTCACACAGGAGATGACCTCAAAGCCAGGCTCATCGTCGGGTGGGGGACGAAGGTCAGGGGAAGAAGCGCCCTCAAGGTGCGGCTGCAGGGCTCCCCGGAAGAAGTTGGTCACTCGGGAGAAGCTGCTGAAGGTGGTGGAGTAGGGGTCTTGGAGAAAGCGCTGGGAACAGGGATGAAGGTTGTCACAGCTGCCCTCTCAGGTCTCACCCTGCCCGATTCCCACCCACCAGGCCTGGTGCCGAGGACACTCACGGAGACCACGTTGGAGCTGTCCTGGTCGAAGAGCTGCAGGTGGTGGAAGGAGTTGGAGAGGGCGGAGGAGTCATGGGGAAAGACAAGGTAGAGGCGGGAGTCCTGTGGGGAGCTGGGAGGCAGGTGGGTATCAGCCGGTAACACACAGGTAGAGCGCTCTGTGTCGGGAGCTGTCCACACCATATTTGTTCCAGTGGAAGTGTTCCCCCTACCCCTGGGGAACCCCTCATCTCTGGCATTATTGCTAGGAGATCCAAGCTGGACCCCAGGGTGGGCCCATGACCCATGCTGGCCAATGAGAGCCTTGTACTTCCCTGGCCAGGATGACTGACTGAAAGATAAACCAATGAGAGCCCTAGAATTTTGTAGGCCTTATAGGAAAATGTTTTTCTATCCATTGGGTTGCTAAACCAGGACTGCTGGGAATGACAGGCCCTCGGGGGAAATGAGCAACACCTTGACCCTGGGGTCTGCAAAACCAGTACTATGGGACTTCTCAGTTACATGTGCCAGTGGCTTCCTTTCCTCTTCCTCTGCAGTCACCCTTCTTTGGCAGCCCTGAGGGGTCAGGCCTGGGAGCAGGCTCACCTGGCCAACAGCAGGTAGCGGCTGAGGACACGGAGCAGGGCTCGGGTGCCTCCACGGTGGAAGTGCAGAGCGGGCAGGGAGCCTCCAGCCTGGGTCACCAGAACCAGGTAGGCCCAGCTGAGGCCTGGCTTGGACCGGCGGATGGACTTGAGTTCCCCCAGACTCACTGAGAAGGCCCACTGGCCCCGGGGGGAGCTGGGCTCTGTACCTAGGGGGAAAGCACCAGTGTGACAGGCCAGAGGCCACTAGCTCAACTGGAGACACTCCACCAGCACGGCTGGCCCCAGAGGCCCCAGCACAAGCTGCCCCCACACGATGGCCTCTGGGAACCCTGGGCCCCCTCACACTTCCTCACAATCACAACTGATAAAAAGGGAAGGAAGCCTGGCGGGCATGCTACTGTTCCAGACTCTTCTGGGAAGCCCACAGTCCTCAACCTGGCACACAGGGCCTCTCAGGTCTGTCCCTGACTCCCTACCTGTCTTATCGACAACCCTGTCTATCTTAGACCCCAACTCAAGCTACAACAAAGCCTGAGGGTCTTTCTATAGGCTCTTCTCTCCCTAATGAGAGAAAACTCCTGAGAGCCAAGCTCCAGTATCATTTCTTCCTGAAAGGCCTCCCCGCTGCCCAGAAACGTCAGGCACCTCCTTTGGACACCCCACATCCTCTGTAACTCCAGGATAGCACAGATAACCCTGTGACTGCTTCATCTGTCACCCCAGCAGAGTGAAAACCTTCTGGGGGTGCTCAGGGTCGACCCACTCTATTTTCCTGGGAAAGAAAGGCAGTGCTATGTGGCCATCTTGACTATGGGCAGCAAAGCCTTTGGAGCCATGATGAATGAGGGCACCAGCTCAGCCTACCTCTGGTGAGCTCTGAGCGCTGGAGCCGTGGCCGCACAGTACTGATGACAGCCCAGTCGGGTTCATAGCCAGGGTCAAAGGTGGGTTCCTCCTCAGAGGTGCTGGGGTCACCCTCACTTGAATCCTTGAAAGAAAGAACAGTGCAGGTTATGGATTCAAGGTTGCCAGATTTGAGCCTTGAGGCCTCACTAGAAGGCAGTCTCATTGAACAAAGAGGAAAAGTGGCACAAAGAAAGCACAGCACTTGCTCAGGGTCACCAGCACAAGCAGGAATGAGCCAGAATTCGAACCCAAGTCTCCCAGTGCTTGCAGAGATAAATGCTACACAGTAGGCAGCTCTGCAGTGAGACTGTCCCAGGCCATGGTACTTAAAGCAGATGGCAAGTACTCATGCCCACCAGGCCAGCTGGGACCCAAGACAGCATGCATGTTGTTGGGGACACAGAGAAACTGGAACCCTCACACACCGCTGATGGGGAGTAAGATGGTGCCACTGCGCTGGAAAACAGTGAGGCTGGTTCCCAAAAGGTTAAGCAATGAGCCAGCAATTCCACTCCCACATATGCGCCCACAAGAAATGAAAGCAAGTCCACAGAAAAACACAGGCAGTCACAGCAGCTCGGCCCAGCAGAGCCAACAGGCGGAAACAAACATGAGGAAGCAAAATGTCAAATGTGCACAAGGGGCGAAGGCTGAGTGCTTTTCAGTCTCAAGAAGGCGTAATACTGCACAACCCTAGGACTACATTCAACTATGCACTTTTTTTTTTCATTTTTCAACTATATGCTTTTAAATTTTTTTGTGTGTGTGTGCTGGGGATCGAACTCACAACCTCGCATTTGCCAAGCAGGCACTTATGCCACTGAGCTAAATCCCCGGCCTTCAAATTTTACTTTGAGACAGGGTCTCAGTATACTCCAGGTTGCCGTTGAACTCATGGTGATCCTCCTACCTCAGCCTCATAAGTGCTGGGATTATAGAAATTTTTTAAACATCACTATAAAATTGAAATTTGTCTTTTTGTCTTCTTGAGACAGGGTTTCACCATGCAGTTCCAGCTAACCTTGAGCTCACTTTGTAACCCAGACTGATGTGGAACTTGAAACGATCCTCCTGCCTCAGCCTCCTGAGTGCTGGGATTACAGGTATGCAGCACTATGCCCAGCTATTAAAATTGAATTTTTATGGTAAGTGAAATATATCTCTTTGGGGCTGGGGGTTTAGCTCAGCGGCATAAGTGCCTGCTTGGCAAACTCAAGGTCGTGAGTTCAATCCCCAGCACCCCAGCAAAAAAAAAAAAAAAAAAATATATATATATATATATATATATGTATATCTTTTTTTAATTAGTGTATGTTTGTGATACCCAATAAGTACATTCATCCTTGGAAATTGGGAATTTTTTTTTTTTTGAGACAAAGCCTCGCCATGTAGTTCAGGCTGGGCCTGAACTCACTAAGTAGCTCAGATTGGCCTCAAACTCATAGGGATCTCCTGCCTCAGCCTCCAGAGAGCTGGGATTACAGGAATGTGTCACCACGCCCAGCTAACTATCAATAAAGGAAAAAGAGTGGTTTGCTCACGGATTTTTATGAAGACAGCTTAAAGTCCCCAGTGTGGGGCCCAGCACACAGTAAGAATCATAAACAGTGACTGCTGCTATTATTGCGAGCTTGGGGGCGGCGGCTGGGGGGAGACTCAGAGAAATGCCGCAGAGGGTAGTACCCAAGGCTGTGATGAAGGGCAAGAAGAGGACAAAGTTGTGAGAATCATGGAGGAAGGAGCAATCCAGTGAGCAGCAGACACCTCAGAAAGTCACACCTTCCACCAACTGGAACCCCCAGGCTGCACTGTCCCTTCGCATGCTAGCAGAGCACCCGGCTTTCCTTAAGCGAACATTTTCAACCAGCTTCACACAGAAAGAGAAGCCGAGAGAAGGCCAGGCTCCCAGCCAGGCTTACACACGCCCCAAGGCATGGCTGCCATCCCGGGATCCCTGCCTCTCAACGCCTTAGGGGTGGCGTTTACCTTCTTGGAGAAGAGGATTTGGGTGGCATCTCCAGCCTCCTCCACAGGAGCCCAGTGCAGGAGGACGTCATTGTCCTGAAGGAAGTGGCGAGCTGTCAGTGGGCTCCCCAAATCACCCCAAAGCTTTCTACTGCAATTTCCAAACTTTTGCAGTCTCCACCCTCAGCTTTCCAAAGCCTCGTCCCTCATTGCAGTTCCCACCCCACCCTTCTAAGGTTCCAGCGCTGACCTCCAGACAAGACTTCTACAAATACTGCCTCGATCCTGCCGGGGAACCGCCCCAGCCCAGCTCCCTCCCGGCCCACCTTCTCCACAACACGGATGACGCCCGCGATGAGGGAGTCCGGGTCCTGGTGCTTCCGTGCGCTGGTGTGCAGGTACACGCCCCCCTTCTCAAATACCACCTGGGGGCAGAGCCCGTCAGGTCCCAGCCGCGCCGCGCCGCGTCGGGGAAGTCGCGCAGGAGGCGAGGCCGCGGCCGGAGCCAATAAGAGTGGGGAAGGGGAGGAGCTATGGTTAGGAGGAGGAACCCGAGGCGGTCTCTGGCGAGGTAGGGGCGTGGCCGAGCCAAACCCCCGCCCGGCGTTCCGAGGTGGGTGTGCATTCCCACGGGGCGGGGCCAAAAGGTAAGTTCCCCCTGACAGTGGACGGTGACAGCATGTTTGTAGGAAAACGGTATTTGCTAAGGTTCTACCTGGTTCCCGAAGCCTCCGCGCGATTTGAGGGAAAAGCAAACCATGGGGCCAAAGTGTATCGCACAGACAGAAACAAGAAAATGGGTTTGAGTACTTACCCTGTAGCCAGATCCCTCCATAGCCGCCGCCAAAACACCACTGCCCCGGCCTCCTCCTTTTCCGGGTCAACGTAGTGTCACATCCGGAAAAGATACTCCCCATCAAGATCCGAGAGTGGTAGCGCCCCTACCATTCTAGAGCAGGAGAGGGTGAAACCATCTTTCAGGATAGGGTAGTTCAGCCTGAACAAATGACCAAATCACATTCAGACGGGGGACTGCCGGCCAGCGATAGGACGCAGGCGCAATGGTTCTACTCTCCCCACGAAGTAAACAAGTGGGAGGACCCCAAAGCTCCACCCCTTTGCTCTCCTCTTCCCGAAACTCCCCTCTCTCCATACTGTATCCTGGCATCGAAGCTATAAAGTGCCATTTTGTTCGAGGGCAGCGCCTTGGCAGGGAGAGAGGGGTTGACCGAGGCCATATTAGTGCAGGGCAGTTCCATCTCCCTGCAGGGCGCAACAGAGAGGTTTTGGAAAGACCACATAAAGGAAAAGAAAGTGAGAGGAACTGTACATCACAAGAGATGCCAAGGGGCCCAAAATAATGGGATGAAGCCCACAGTACCAAAGAAGCCTTCCCAGGAGAATTCCTGAATAACCGAGAAAAGTTTTTAAAATGCTGAGTCACCATTTTGAAGCTGGGCAAATCGAAGCAAGAAATCCTGTATTGGATCTTTGACAGCCTTCGTGATGGGAAGGGCTAGATTGGAGGGAGGGAGAGCCTGTATATATTATAGGCAGATGAAGCCAACTAGCTGCCATGTTTGTTACGGGCAGTCATCTCCCCTTTTCTGGAAGTTGGTTATGGATAAGTGACATGAGGTCGCTTGCTTTAGTTTATTGTGGTTCTGGGTAAGCATCCGTGAACAGCCATGTTTCTTACGGGATGAATCGAAGTGACCTAATGGTTTCTGCTCAACCTTACGCCATCTTTCTTATGGGCACTCTGCTGTTGCCAGGCAGAAGCCTCTGTGGCCACTTTGGTCTCTGGCGGCCTGGACAAGGAAGGCGAAATGGGCAGAGTGCAGGAGGGGCAGGTAACCGGAAGTGACGCAAGACGCCGCCATGCCTTTTGAGGGCGGCGACGGCGCCAGGCTGGCCATGCTGGCTACGGGCACGTGAGTGGAGGCGGCGTTGTGAACCGCGGTGTGGGGAGGATTTGGCGGCCCTGAGGCCGAGAGGAGCTGGGTGGGCGAGCGGCTTATGGGAGGGTTACGGCCTACGTAGACCAGATGACAGTTTATCCAGAGGCACTTGCCTGAGCGCTGGCAAGGAGCTTCCCCCGGGAACGTTCGTGTTTAGCCCGAGGCAAATCCTTGCCAGTCTTGTCTTCGGCTACCAGGCCCCCTGGGATGCTTTCCTTGACGGTGGGCCGTGGCCACGGGGCTGGGGGGAACCACTCGCAGGATCCGGGGCGCCCCTCACCCGTTCAAAGGCGGGACTTCCGGTCCTGGCTCCCACCTGGGCGGGACTTCCTGTTTTCTTCCTGGAGCAGTGGGTCTGCCCTGGACCCCGGGCGCGGTAGGGAGGAGCCTGCGCGGCGGAGCGGGGCCCCCGACGCTCACCCGGCCTCCTGCATGTTCGCGTTCTCCACGCCTGCGGGTGAGGGCTGCCTCCAGCTTGACGGCGGGAGGGGGGTCGCTGGCATCCCCCCCTCGGGGGTCTTCGCTCTGTTGTCACCTCCTGCTGGATGCAGTTTCCTCACTCCACCCACTATCCTCACCTCTCCTCCCTGCAGTCATCCTAAGGCTCCTTACTGCACCCCCGCATCTCTCCCTGTTAAACGTCTGCGTGGAGGGGGGCTCCCCCAGCCGACAGGACTTGCTCGCAGGAGTAGGGGTCCCGAGGCTCCCTCTCCTGGCCGCTCCCCTGTGTAGTAACTGAGTCCACGGAGACTTCAGGCCCTGGCGGAGCAGTGTGTGTGGCTCTTCCCTCCTCCTTTTTGTCCCTGCCTCCCCTGATGGGAGAGTCACCGCCCACTCGCCCCCCATTTTAAGTGTTCAGCCCTGTGGCTACCTCAGTCGCCCTTTTCGCGTGTCCTTTCCACGGCAGGAGGGGCCAGGGCCCCAAAGGAATGAGAGCCCCGGCCCAAATGCCAGGCTGCATGGCCCTGGAGCAGTCATCTCCCCTGCCCCCAGCCTTGCTTTCCTTCTCGGATGGGAAGAACGGGAGGCCGATGGAAGAGAGCCGAGCACCTCCCGTCACCGCGGCCTGTGGGGGGTCAGGCAGAAATGGTTTCAGCCCCACTCCTGCGTGCCTGGCTGTGTGCCTGCTGGCCAGTGTCTTAGACTCTCTGAGCCTCTCGCCCATCTGGGTGAGACCCTGATGCTCAACTCCCAAGGCAACAGGGTGGCAGTGAGGGTTAAGAACAGGCCCTAAGACCCAGTTGGTGACTATAAAGTGGAGTGACAGCAGCTCCTCCCTCGAGGAGGTGGAGGGTGAATAAGAGGCAGCTCACAGCCCTGGCCTGGGTCCTGGGCCCCTAGCTGCCCTGGCCTGGGTCCTGGGCCCCTAGCTGCCCTGGCCTGGATGATCCCTGAGTTCACAACCCCTAGAGGCGGGAAGTGAGGTGACAGGGCGGAGCCTGCACAGGTGCTGCAGACCCTGCCTTCCATGACCTGAGTCACCCAGGGCCTGCAGGTTGGATTTAGGCTCTGAACTCTCCGCCTCCCTTTGCCATATCCCTTTTGGGCTTGAATCCTTCAACGACAGGGAGCTCACTACCCCTCTGAGGAAGCTTCTCAGCCACTCAACAGCACATGGCTCCACTGCTCCGACCCACAGGCACAGAGAGTCAGACAGCTGTCCAGGGCCACACAGCAGGCTGGGGTCAGGGCCTGAAGTGAGCCCACACCCCCTTGGCCTTTTTCCCACTGTGTAGGGGGCAGGCCTGCCCTGGGATACAGGTTCCCACACTTGGGGAGTGCACAGTGTGACGGACAGAGAAGGCAGGCAGTGGGACAGCTGACCCTAGTTCAGGTGACATGAGCCAGGATGGTAGGACCCCAGGGCAGATGGCTCTGGAAGGCACCGGGACAGGGCTGTGAGCTGCACAGGGCAGTCCCCGGTCCCTTTCTTTCTTTCTTTCTTTTTTTTTTTTTTTTTTTTTGCCTCTACTGACTCCCTGCACCCAGGCCATTCAGTGACAGACCCACACAGTTCTGTCCTGAGGGGTGCATGTGTATGGCATTGCCCAGAGGCAGGGAATGGGTCTGTCCAGGGTGGGGGAAGTCTGGTGCAAAGTAGATGAGTGACAGGTTGGCAGCCAGTACAGGACCACCCTTTCCCAGGGGTGAGGCAAGGGGTGGGGACAGGTGAGATAGACACCTGCCTGCCCCCCTTGTGGGGGCTGGGCCAGGGGCTGACCCCAGAGATGCAGGCCTGCCACCCGTGAAACTTAAAATGTCCCCAAAGACAGGTGACACTCATGTTAGCCAAGTGTTCTGTTTAGCCAGGGTAGCTAACGTGGCATCCCTTCAACACAGAATCAGTATTGTCACACAGGTCACTTCTCCATCATTTTGCCTCTTGCCTGTTTGTGCTAAGGGTACAAACTTCGGTGGTTCAGATGGGGAGGAGGGAGGACATGGGAACGAGGGGTGGTGGTGAGAGGCCCTGGGGGGTGGCACACTTGCAGAGGTGCCCAGCTCAGTGGGAGTGAAGTGGAGGTGAGGGCCAGGCAGGGGTGACATCCAGGGCTGGGTGGGAACGCACAGAGGCCAGACCTCAGCCCCTCTCCTGCTCTGGCTTACAGGGTGCGGATGGCGGCGGGGCGGCCTGAGGAGCTGTGGGAGGCCGTGGTGGGGGCCGCCGAGCGCTTCAGGGCCCGGACGGGCACAGAGCTGGTGCTGCTGACTGCTGCACCACCGCCACCGCCACGCCCGGGGCCCTGCGCCTACGCAGCCCATGGCCGTGGGGCGCTCGCCGAGGCCGCCCGCCGCTGCCTCCATGACATCGCCCAGGCTCACAGGGCTGCAGCCGCTGCACGGCCACCCCGACCCCCACCAATGCCACAGCCACCCAGCCCTCCTCCGAGCCCGCCCCGCTCAGCCCTGCCCAGGGAGGACGATGAGGAGGACGAGGATGAGCCGACAGAAACAGAGACCTCTGGGGAGCGGCTGGGCGGCAGTGATAATGGAGGTGAGAGGCACCGGGCAGGGGTTGGGATGGCCTCCCTGGGGGTAGGACTGTCATGCTGGACCTTGATGTCCCATGGGCACCTCAGTCCCCAGCCTGGCAGCCAGACAGGAGCATTGGGTGGAGCGCAAAGCAAGCTCAGGCCTCTCGCTGAGGGGCCCCGGTCTGGCTGGGATTGGTGTCCTGGCATTGGTCATAAGGAACTTCCAGGCCAAGGTAGGAGCTCAGGAGTCATCAGGGAAGTGGGCCCAGCAGGGGAATCCGAGGTCTTTGGAGGTGCTGAAGCTGCGCCTCCATGGAGCGGCAGGGCTCAAAGACTAGGAAGCATGGGCCAGGGATTTAGCTCAGTGGCCTAAGCGCCGGCCTGGCAAGCGCGAGGTCGTGAGTTCAATCCCCGGTACCAAAAAAAAAAAAAAAAAAGACTAGGAAGCAGCTAGGTGTTCAGGGGAATTTGGAGGCTGGAGACTTCTCAAAGGCTGGACACCAGGGCTTTGAGAATTTAGTAGGAGTTCACTGGGGCCTTGATAATAAGAGTTGCTCATGTGTTGTTCTTACCAACAGCTGGCTGCTCAGCATTGTTGCAGAAAACTCCCAAAGCAGGGAGGGCAGAGACTCTGGGTTCACATTCCGATGCTAATTACTTACTAGCAGGGAACCTTGGGCAAATGATGGGACCCATAGTGGCCTTTGGCCTCCATTTGTCAAGTGAGATCTCAATCATGCCATTTCTTTCTGCATCTGTACGGGGCCCCAGTGTCCCAAACAGACCTCCAAGAGTTCACACCACCAGCTCTTTGCTCCAGAGGGTCAGGCGGGAGACAGAAGCTGGATTCTGCTAGTGGCGCACAGAAAAGGGCAAGGGGGTTTGAGGCAGAGGCTCCAGGTAGGCAGGGGCAGTGCCTGGTATCAGGCACCTGAGTGGCTGGGGCTTTGATGCCACCCGCAGGGCTCTTCATGATGGACGAGGACGCCACTCTCCAGGACCTGCCCCCCTTCTGCGAGTCAGACCCCGAGAGCACAGATGGTGAGTGGCCCAGGCTGGCGCTGCCTCCAGCAGCTGGGATGAGTTTGGGGACAGAGGCTGAAGGCCCCCCTTCCCTTGCAGATGGCAGCCTGAGTGAGGAGGCCCCTGCTGGCCCCCCGACCTGTTCCGTGCCTCCTGCCTCGGCCCTGCCCACACAGCAGTACGCCAAGTCCCTGCCCGTGTCTGTGCCTGTCTGGGCCTTCAAGGAAAAGAGGACCGAGGCACGATCATCAGATGAGGAGAACGGACAGGTGAGAGGGGCTCAGAGCCAACACCCCAGGGAAGCCCTATGTTCTCATGCTTTCACTCCTGAGCTGACTTGTTTAGGGGATCAGCGGGCCTCGAACCCAGGGCCTTGTGCTTACTAGGTGAGAGCCCTTCCTCTGAGCTCCATCCTGTCCTTTTTATTTTTTATTTTTGAGACAGAGTGGCTCAGGCTGGCCTCAAATTTGAGATCCTGTGGGGCCTGGGCTGCTGTCTCTCCATCACCCTTCAGGTCAAGGGCCAGCAGGAGGTGACAGGAGGCCACGCAAGGCGTTTTTTCAAGCCACCTTTCCCAGTAGTCCCTAGAACATGATTTCATCTCAGCCCTTACAGGGCCTCTTAGCCCCGTTTTACAGAAGAGAAGGAGGCCTAGGGAGGCAGAGTCCCCTCTTTGTAACTACTTGGTCTGGTAGGAACATGAGAGGGCCCTTGGCGTAAATTCTCAGGAGACCTCCTGGATGTGTACAGCCTCAGGGACAACAGAGTGACAGCAGTAGGACCAAGGCCAGGAAGCCTGCCTGGAGGAGGAGGCATTGGAGTCGGTGGCAGAAGGGCATGTCTGGCACTGGACATCGCAGGGTGCAGGCAGGAGGTGGCAGGATGCTGGCAGTGGGCCCGGGGGCGGGGGCGGGGGTCAGGTCCACTCGGCGCCTGACCCTTTGGTCATGGTCTCCACAGCCCTCCTCACCCGACCTGGACCGCATCGCGGCGAGCATGCGCGCGCTGGTGCTCAGGGAGGCTGAGGACACCCAGGTCTTCGGGGACCTGCCGCGACCGCGGCTTAACACCAGCGACTTCCAGAAGCTGAAGCGGAAATACTGAGGCCCGGGAAGCCAGCGTCCCGGGCCGCGTCAGCCCGCCCCACACTACACCCCTGCCCCGCCCCCGAGGCCCGCCAATCCATGGGCTTGGCCGGGTCCTGCCGGTCCCCCGCCCTTCCGGCCCACGGCCTCCTTTGCCAGAGAGCAAAATCTGTCCAGCCTGTTTGGTCTGTCGCCCTTTTCTCTGCCCAGCGACAGATTTTTTTTAAGGACACTGAGGTTGCTCTCTGGACAGGAGTGTGGCTGGTTCTGAACCCGTCAAGGGTCAATGCCGTCGATTTTGTGCCTAGCGACAAAGTCTTTGCTCGCTCGGTATTGGCTCCATCCTTGAAAGAGTACAGCCAAGCTCCAGGATTGGGTAGTGGTCTCCACTTTAGCCTAGTGACTGGGCAGCGCTTTCATTTGATTGGCTTGAGTCCAGTCAAGGGGCTCAAAAATTGCGCCGGAGTTAACCTCCGCCCTTCCTAAATCCTGTTTCCTGATTGGCTACAGCCCTTTGGGGGTGTGATCAGGTGCCCTCCGCTCTTCCTGGGTCCTTCCTCCTGATTGGCTGAAGCCTCTGGGCGTGGTCAAGCCCCCTGGTGCCCAGAATCTAGCTGAGGTTTTCAGTTTGCCGTTTGTTTTTTGTTTTGTTTTGTTTTGTTTTGTTTTGTTTTGTTTTTTACACTACTGGGGCTGGGCTCGTTTTTTTGGCCGAGCCCTGACTATTGTACCCCTGGCCGCCTCAGGGATGGCTCAATCCTGTCCTTGGGTCCAACGCCCCTCACTGGTTCCATCGCATAAGAGCCTGCCAATCGAAGCCCGTCCTTTTGTTCCGGACGGTACCAGCTCCCGCCCCTCTCCTCCGCCCCCACAGGTGCCTTAAAGGTCCCTTGTCCACCCAAGGTGGGGGGCAGGGAGCCTCACTCTCCGGCCCTGGCATGGGGGAGAGAGTGGGAGGATCGGGAGTTAGGAGGGGCGCTCTGGGATTAAAAGAGTTTGATAAATGTGAGTTGTGGATGTTGAGCGTTTTCTGAAACCAGACTGCATTTCATCGATTCTTGGTGCAAGGGTGAGAAGTGGGATTATTGTCTCCACTTTTTGTTTTAGTTTTTTTGAGACCGTGTAGTCCAGGCTGGCCTTCAACTCGCGGCGATCCTGCCTCAGCCTGCCGAGTGCTGGGATTGCATATGTGCACCCCCACAACCGGCTCGTGTCCGCATTTTATAGATAAGAAAATAGAGGGTTCCTGGGCCAACGAGAGTTCTCTGGTCCCGTGTGACCGAGAAGCACTAATCTTCAGGGCGATGAGTGTTGGAATCAGAATCGTCCTTAAGGAATCAGCTCGGAGCCAAGGTTCTGCAAAGCAGGGAACCCCGAGCGGAGCACGTGGTGCCTGTCTGGACATTAGGAGGAGGTCAATGTGGAATCGCCGATTCCTGTCAGTCCACCTCCGAATTTAAACAGGCTGACACCGTAACAAGCTAAATGTACATGTGTTTGCTGTATATCTCCTGTTTGCCCCAGGAAACCATTGTCTCCAATTTGTAGATGAGAACACTGTAGCTTCGAGAGTACAGCAAAAGAGCGATTTAGGGCTAAGGGGCCAGCGGAAAGTGTTTCCTCAGCTGAGCATGATCATCTGATGGTACTCAAAGCGTCTCCCTAGGGGATGAGAACAAGCAGTCCAAGTGGGAAGGACGGAGGATCCGCTTCGCCCCCTACTGGCCTGAGCCTCATATCGCAGCAAGAAGGATGATAGCCAGAACCGCGGCCAGACCCTTAGGTGCCCAAAGCCCGGAGTCAGACCGCTGCTACGTGGGCGGAGACAAGGCCCCGCTTCCTTCTCCGCAAGAAGTCACTTTTTAAAAAATGCATTATTCCCTTAGGGAAGGATGCAAAATTAGCCATGCAGGGCACTTCTGTCCGCGAAGAGCAGAGCGCCCAGGGCAGGACCTTCCTAGTTATCAGCAACCTCCCTAGGGGGAGCGGCGCACGCAGCGGAGAGTGGGCGACAGCAGCGCGCAAAGCTCTCTGCCTTGCCCCTGGGAGGTAGACACCCCCTCATTGGCTGAAGGCTGATAGCGTCGTCGCCTGGGAAACAGGCAGTCCTCCTGCGGGTGAGGGGGCGGGACTTCCGAGATCGGTCCGCGAGAGGCAGGATTTCCTAATGGCAAGAGTGTGCGGAGGCGGGACTTCCTGCGACCGGCCGGCGCACCTAGTAGCTCAGGCTACGGCAGCTACTTCCCTTTAGGTTGGCATCCAGGATGGCTCAGCCCCAAGGCCGCCTGTGGTTGGAGAGCCCTCCTGGGGGAGCACCTCCTATCGTCCTTCCGTCGGACGGGCAAACAGTTGTCCTGGGCCGGGGACCCCTAACCCAGGTTACGGACCGGAAGTGCTCCAGGAACCAAGGTGGGTGGGGGCAGGACTTGCTCCGGGAGCAGGAACGAAGCCCTTGGGAAAGATGCAGTTATCCATGAAGGGAACTGCGTGGTGCAGCCAGTCCTGACGTTGAGAGGTAGCTTCTGCGTAGTGGGGACAGGAGGAAAGATGGTGCCTCACCTGGAACTAGCCAGGTCCTTGGGAATGAAGCCATTCCTGGGAAAATTGTCACTGGGCCAAGGGAGATACTTACAGACCTTCTGCAGGCCCGAAACAGGCCACCACCCTCGTGAAGATGCGGTCCTATGGAGGAACGAAAATGTTAGGTAGGATGGGCCGTACCAGGACAAGCTCAGGATATGCATCTATCCACACTTTGTCTGAGATGCCGCTGGTTTAGTAGATAAAAATATTCGTTCTTGGGCTGGAGATGTGGCTTCAGGATAGAGCCCTTCCTTTGCCTGCGCGAGACCTTGGGTTCAACCACCATCGCCCTGGGCGCTGGAATTCACGTGAGGCAGTCCTAGGGAGTCTGCTTACTGCGCACCAAAGACCCACTCCCATTTAGAAATACGCAACTTCCTACTTCCTGCTCCCTCTGGAGTAGATGGTGTGGCCCCATTTCGTGTCCTGAAGCTGTCCACACTCTGCAGTAGTGAGGAAACCAGGCACACATAGATACAAATCCTGACTTCACTCCCTCACTCCCCAGTGGAGCTGCTTGCAGACCCAGAGACGCGGACCGTAGCAGTGAAACAGGTACCAGGGTTTCAGCAAGGGGAGCAAGGCCCAGGGCTGAGGTGGGGGAGGAATCCAACCCAGCAGGGAACTTTAGAAACGTCTGACTGGGTTGTGCGCAGTCGCACAAAAGCTAGCCCGGAGGCCAAGGCAAGCAAGTTGGAGGCCAATCCGGACAATTTAGCAAGACACTATCAAAAAGTTGTGAAGGATGGGGCTGGGGGTGGTGGTGGTGCAGGTCTGCAAGGCTGAGGTAGGAGGATCTCCGTAAATTGGATGCTGGTTTGGGCTGCATAATGAGTTCAAGGCTGGCCTCGAATACATAGTGAGACCCTGTCTCAACAAAGGAAAAAAGAAGGCTGCCCAGTGATGGAATGCCTGTCTGAGGAAGGCTTTTGGTTCAATTCTCCAGTACCAGAAAAGAAAAAAAAACACCTGATCAAAACACCTAATTGGCTGAGCAGGCTGATGTGCCCCAGTAAAGAAACTTTCACCTACTTCAGTAGTGGTGTCCATTGTCCCCTTTCAATTGGACAGGACTGGAAGCCTGTGGCCTTTCCAAGTCCCTGATTGGTGGTGTACAGTGAAAAGGTGGGGCTAGTTCTGATTGGTAGGTTTAAGAAGCAAGTTTTGCCTCCACGTATTTGATTGGAGGAGGTTCCTATAAGCTGGGAGCCAATGTTAGCCCATTTCTCTGCAGCTGGGAATTAACCCTTCTACTGCTGGGACCCAGGAGTTGAAGCCAGGGTCAGAGGGCACTCTGGGGGTGGGGGACACACTGTATTTAGTCAATGGCCTCCACCCACTGACCCTGCGCTGGGAAGAGACCCCCACACCACGATCCCAGCCGGATACGCCACCTGGCACCCCTCCGCCTCCCCCAGAGGAGGAGAGGAAGGAGGAGGAGGATGCTGAGCAGCAGAAAAAGAGGATGCGAAAGTCATCCCCTGGCTGGGAGAACTTGGAGAAGCTGCTAGTGTTTGCAACACCAGGCGTGAAGTCCAGGGGCAAGGTGAGAGCCCTCCCAAAACACTGCCCTATACTGCAGCACCAGTCGCACTCCCGGAAGGCACACGGCCTAGTCCCTGGCAAGCAGTCGGCAGCCAAAACAGCTTTGTTTCTCTTTTTATTTTTATAATCATAAACCTCTGAGGTGGTGGGGTGGGGCAATGCCCCCATTTTAAAGACCGGGAGAAGTAGGGGCAAAGACGCTGGTGTGGCAGAAGGTCTGTGGTCAGAGGTGCCAGGGCTACATGCCCACTGCGCCTCATCCTTCCATACGACTCGAGGCCCAAAGACTCAGTGTTCCCATCTGTAAACTCAGGGTGACCCCTGCCTCCCAGGATTGGTACGCATCTGCCTGCGAGTGGGCAGAGGTGTCATGTGCTGCTCTTCCGGTGTTCTCATAACGCAGGTAGCTGCCTTTGATCTAGATGGGACCCTCATCACCACCCGCTCCGGGAAAGTCTTTCCCACGGGCCCCAGTGACTGGAGGTGAGGAGGGGTGGGGACAGGAGTGACTGAAAGCTGGAGTTGCCCAGGGCCCCTGCTCACCTGCCACTTCCACCACCCTAGGATCTTGTACCCAGAGGTTCCAAGGAGGCTCCAGCAGCTGGACACCGAAGGTTACAAGGTGTGTGTGTGTGTGTGTGTGTGTGCGCGCACGATGTGCACGCAGAGGCCCGCCTGTGCTAGGGCCCTGCTGACCAGGCCTGAGTGACACTGTGTGCTCCCCAGCTGGTCATCTTCACAAACCAGATGGCCATCGGGCGAGGGAAGTTGCGAGCAGAGGATTTCAAGGCTAAGGTGGAGGCCGTGGTGGAAAAGCTGGGCGTCCCCTTGCAGGTGTGGCTGAGGGGCGGTTCCCGGGGGCTGCCCAGGGCCAGCGCTCAGAAAGGCCGGGACAGGTGTGACCCGACCCCACACACACATAGGTGCTGGTGGCAACGCACGCGGGCATGTGCCGGAAGCCGCTAACGGGCATGTGGGAATATCTGCAGGAGCAGGTGAGTCCCTGTCCCCTCGCCTCCATACCTGGTCCCCACGGTCTGCAGCCAGCACGTTCTAGGCGGAGGCACACAAAGGCAGCGCTCTGGATCGCTGCTATCAGTGCCCAATTCACTCACGCATTCATTTGTTCACCCCTTCACGCATGCAACTGTTCTGAGACCCACTAATACCTTGAACCGGAAACGCCCCGCAGCGGCATAAATGCACAGGCAGGCGTTGACCCCGAGAGGGAGGTTAGGGAGAGCTGCGCGGTGCCAGCCCCAAGGTCAGGGACAGCTTCTCTGTGCTGTGTCTGCGACAGTGTGGAGCCTGTCCTGGACCCAAATAAGAAGAGGGCAAGAACTAGGTGAGGCCGTGGCAGGGCAGGGTAGGGCAGTGCAGCAAAGGCAACACAGAGCTGCCAGAGGGGGAACAGCGCCTCCTGGTGGCCGTATGGAGAATAGGCGGGCACAGAAGCCAGGACGGGTCTCTGGGCAGGGTCAAGGGGCGGCGCTGGGAGGTGCGGGTGCGGGTCTGAGCCGGGCCTGGTGCAGGGCGGAGCAGCCGCCTGGCATGCTGTGGGAAGGCTTCATACCGTCTCTCTCGTAGGCCAACGAGGGCGTGCATATCTCCCTCACTGACAGCATCTTCGTGGGAGGTGAGGGGGGAGCAGATGGGGGGTGGGGGCTGGGACCTTGATGAGCTGTTGTTGGATGAGGGGGACCCCTTTGTGTTCCAGATGCCGCAGGACGCCCCGCCGATTGGGCACCTGGGCGGAAGAAGAAAGACTTCTCCTGTGCGGACCGCCTGGTGAGCCCCAGCCCACCAGTCCCCGGCTGTCCCTGGCTGTCCCCAGCTGTCCCTGGCCTCGGTCTGATCTGTCCCTTCGCCTGCAGTTCGCCCTCAACCTCGGCCTGCCCTTCGCCACCCCCGAAGAGTTCTTCCTCAAGTGGCCAGTGGCCCGCTTCGAGCTTCCAGCCTTTGACCCGGTCAGCCGTGGGGAGGCTGGGCGGGGCCCCGAGGCCAGAAGGAGTAGGGTCTCACGCCCCCTGTCACCCCCAGAGGACCGTCTCCTGTACTGGGCCGCTCTTCCTCCCTGAGACCAGCTCTCTCCTACACGTGGATCCAGAAGTGGTGGTCGCCGTGGGATTCCCCGGGGGTGAGATGGCCCCCACTCCTGGCCCCCACTGCCTACCCCCCCCCCCCAGTCCCCCGCGCACCCATTGAAGGCCCTCATCACCCTGCAGCCGGCAAGTCCACCTTCCTCCAGGAGCATCTGGTGTCCGCCGGCTACGTGCACGTGAACAGGGTGTGTCTGCCCCCACCCCACACCCTGTGCCCCTACACTGTCCTCTCCTGCCCTGCTGACCTACCCGTGTCCTAGGACACGCTGGGCTCGTGGCAGCGCTGCGTGAGCAAATGTGAGGCCACTCTGAAGCAGAGGAAACGCGTGGTCATTGACAACACAAACCCGGACACAGCGAGCCGGGCCAGGTATGGAGTCCCCCGGAGGGGCCACCAGGGGAGGGCAGGCAAGGGGCCTGATGACAGCCAGCAGCTTCTCTACAGGTACATCCAGTGCGCCAGAGATGCGGGTGTCCCCTGCCGCTGCTTCCTCTTCACAGCCACACTGGAGCAGGCTCGACACAACAACCGGGTGAGCTCCCTCATGCCCCTCCCGACTCCGTCCTGCCTGGCCATGCCCTGTCCCTCCTGGCCACGCCCCTGACCTCGGCACCTGCATCCTCACAGTTCCGGGAGCTGACTGGCTCCTCGCATGTGCCGGTGTCCGACATGGTCATGTTCGGCTACAGGTAAGGCTGCTGAGCAATCTGGCAGGCACTGAGCAATCTGGTAGGCGCTGGGAGGCAGGGCCAGGCTTTCCCTCCCTCACTGCCCCCTCTGCCACCAGGAAGCAGTTCGAGGCCCCGGCGCTGGCTGAGGGTTTCTCCGAGATTCTGAAGATCCCCTTCCGGCTGCAGCTGGAGCCACGGCTGGAGCGACTATACCGCCAGTTCTCCGAGGGCTGAGCCCCGGCCCGACCCCCAACAATAAAGGCTATTTTCTGCAAGCCCTGCCCACATCTTGCCCGAGGGTGGGCATCTTGGGGCTGACACTCAGGCCTCAGCCAGGCTGGGCGAGGGCAGGCTTCTGCGCCTTGTTCTGCTGAGGGAGCCTTTGGGGACAGGAGTAACAGATCTCGGTGGGACCTCCAAATGATACAGGGGAATGAACTCCCAACTGGTATGTCTGGTACGAGTTCGTGTTCTCTAAAATCGAATGAATTTTAGGAACAACAGAGAATATATTTATTGAGAGAAAGGAAGCTTCTGTCAGAGAGACAGAAGGGGTTCCAGGCAGGTTGCCAGGGATTCTGGGGCACACACGGGACGTCACACAACATACGTCCTGCGTCCGTGTTTGTGAGACACACAGGCTTCTTGCCACAGTCCTCTGCTCGTTACAGTGGAGACAATCCAATCAAGTCAACTGCAACACCACACTAAGTGGCTTCCCCTTCCTACCCTGCTCACAGACCCTGCAGCACAGCCCTGGGCAGACAGCACAGGTGGCAGTGGGAGGTTTAAAAGGCTTTATTGGGAAAAACAAATAAAGGCCTGAAACAGGAGGGGCATGTCCTTGGAGACCTCAAGATGCAGTCCTCCACGCAGCTGGGCAGTTGTAGTCCCCAGTGACCCCTGCTGAGAAGCATCTGACCTGGGAGCAGGGACAGTGGGAAGGACGCAGTGGGACAGAGCACAGGCCCCTACTCCTGCCGCACCTAGCAGGGTCCCCAGGGAACTGGGAAGGGCGCCTGGATCTTAGGGTGCTGCCCTAAGACCCCTATTCTCTGCCCGTGGAGACCGCAGTGCCTCACTCTCTGGTCATCCCAAGGCCCAGGTCACCCCCGCTTCCTGACACCCTAACGGCTCCAAAGGTCCATCTGCACTCTACAACAGGGTAGCCACTCACCAGTCTGTGCTGGGGCCTCATCTGTGACTCCTGGTGGGCCAGGCATGGGGCGGGGACTCAGGCCCTGGGGCGCCGGGGCGGGCCTCACCCCTCGCTGCTGCTGCTCCTGCTCCAGGTTCCGCTGCAGGACCTGCTGCTGGTTGGCTGTGACGCGCTGGATGCCGCTGAGGAAGCCGCTCTGGCCTCGGGGGATGAGGCCCATGAAGATCTTCCTCTCAGAGGAGTAGAGCAGCATGAGCACGCGCACCTCGCAGGGGGCCTGACGGGCACAGGGTGTCACCTGGGGCTGGGGCCCTGCCCCACAGCCCCACCACTGCCGCCAGCCTGCTGCAGGCCGATCTAAAGGATGTGGACACAGGCTGAGGGCGACAGTGGCCCGGGACCAGCAGGCTCGCCACAGTGACCCAGGAAGTGGCGCCAAGTCAGCCACCAGCTCCCACCCCAAGCCCCAAGGCTGGGACGCTGGGCCCCAGCTCCTCCTGCCAGGGGTGAGGAGGTGACAGCACTGGCCCCACCAGTCTTGCCAGCATCAACACAGGTCTCACAGGCAGACCTGGCACTTGGGGACAGTGACAGTGACACTGCTGACCAGGGGCTCAGGAAGATGGGCCTCATGGACTCTGCACAATGGCCACCCTCCTGCCTTACAGAGGGGAAACTGAGGCCAAGGGTGGGAGGGGCTTGAAGGCCCCCAGGCCCAGAAGCCAGGGTCCCAGGAGGAAGTCACACCTGTGCCACGTGTGGCAAGGCCACACCCTCACATGTACGGCCAGGACACCTGGCAGACCTTGCAGGAGGGCGGCGCACAGGCACCGAGGCCAGCCCTACCTGTGTGGACAGGGTACCAGGCCCAGACCTGACAGGTACCAGGTATTTCTTGGGAGAGAAGCAAGGTGGCGGGAGCCCAGGTGCCCTGGGACTGCCAGGCCCTGCTGCACACACCCAAGCCACATCCCGTTTCCTATCTGTACCCTGGGGTCAGGACAGCCCTGGGCTCAGGAGTCCCCATGACGTAGCACGGCCCTGGACTCGGGCCCGCCCTGCCCGCCCTGCCCGCACACTCACAAAGCCATTGTCCGTGACGCGGCTCAGACTCTTGAGCGTCTCCAGGTCCTTGGCGAAGTAGAACTGCACAAGGCCTGAGTCCCGGAACAGCGGCACCAGCGTGGTCTGCGGGAGGCGACTTGTCCATTCCTGCCCCCCACAGTACCCAGCTCCCAGCATCCTCTTGGGCTGCTGCCCGCCCTCTGCCACTCACCAGCAGCTGCTGCGGGATGAGCTGCATGTACAGCTCCCTCGGCCACTGCTCAGTCCTCCTGGGGGACAGAGGACAGCTTCAGGCGGGCCTGGGAGGCTTGGCCGCCAGCCCCAGCCCAGCACTCACAGGGTCTCCCCTTGGTTCACGTAGACGTGTGACAGAAGCCACCTCTTGGATAGACTGTTGGGTTGAGGCCTGGGCTTTGGGGGACAGGAAGAGGAGACCTCAGGAAAGGGGGTCGCCACAGGCCAGCCACCTACACAGCCGGGCCAGCTCCATAGGCTGCTCCAGGCCCGCGGCTGCCCAGGGCTCACCTCCTGCCACTCTGACTCCACTCCACGCCAGGAACTTACCGTTGACGACCTGGACAGGGCCCGAGTGGACACCGCCAGGTCCCATTGCCTGTGGGAGGAGTGGCAGGTGGGCAGGTGCCGGGAGGGACCCTGCCCACTTGCTGGTCTCCTGCTGTGCCCCGCTCCCTGAGAACAGTCCCCCCAAGCTCCTCACGTGCATGAAGCCCACACCTGCTCGTCATGCAGGCAGCCCTGGGGCCGTGCAGGCCTCCCCAGCCCTGGCAGACAGCAAGACTGCCAGGGATACACAGGTTTTACACCTGGCAGCACACTGGCCACTGTCCGGTGACACAGAGCCAGCCCTGCCACCACACCACACTCCCCCAGTGAGCATGGGGCAGGCCACACCAGCCCACATACATCCCTGCAGCTGGTGATGACCTGCCGCAAGGCGCTGAGGAAGCCGCTCTGGTCATAGGGAGTGAGGCCCATGAAGATCTTCTTCTTCGTCGAGTAGAGCCGTATGACCACGCGCAACTTGCAGGGGGCCATGTGGGGGAAGTGCACGCAGCCCGCCTGGGGGAGGACCAGCGCTCAGTGCCCCCGGGGTGGGGCTCCCCACTCCCACTGACCAACTCTCCACCCAGCACCGAGGCCAAGACACAGCCCTCAAAGTCAAGACTGGTCGGGGCAAGTGTGGTGGCACAATCCTGTAATCCTAGCACTCAGGAGGCCGAGACAGGAGGATCTGTGCATTCCAGACCAGCCTGAGCAACACAGTGAGACCCCATCTCAAAAAGCCCAAAAATAAAACCCCAAAACAGAACAAAACCATGCATGGCCCTAATGAGAGGCACGCAGCTGTGATGTGCACCTCAACACTTCTCCTCCCTGCAGAATCCGGGAGCCCCGCACCCACCCCATGCCAGCCCTGCCCCGCTGAGCCAGGGCCGCAATCCGCTGCCTGCACCTGGTGGCACTCTGCCTATGTAGAACAGCAGCCCCTGGGCTGGGCTGCAGGCTGCGAACAGGCTCTGCCACCTCTTGGCTGTGTGGCCAAAGGGAAGCCACCTCCTATTTTAGGACCCAGGTGGGCCCATCTGTAAAATGACAGCAGTGCACACAGTAGGTGCTGCATAAATGCTCCCTGAGGGAGGTGTGAGGGCTGCTTTCATGGGAACCAGACAGATCAGGGCCTGAGATACGCCCCCAAGCATCTGGGCAAAGGTATGTCCCTGCTGCCTCACTAGCCACCTCTTGACACTGCTCAGTGCCACCACCCCAACTTTTAGTGCTGAGGCTGAAAGGTCTGTCCTGGCCACGCTGCACCTGTGGGTGACCCTGGGGATCACTAGCCGTGGTGTGTCCAGGCCCCCCAGTGAGCGGCAGCCAAGTGGACATACTTGGTCTTGGCAGGCACAGTGTCCTTGGAGGAGGCAGCTGAATCTGGGAAAGGAGTGTCCCGAAGGGGACCAAGGACTGGCCACAAACCCAGAGCCAAGACCTCTGCCCACTGTGGACCGTGACTCCTCCCACCCCCAGCACCTGCCCACTTCCACGGGCCGACCTTCCTCCCCTCAGGGGCCCAGGGATGCTGCCGAGCCAGAGCCAGTGACCAGAGGAGACAGCGTGGCCCCAAGGCCTGGGTGCCCACTTCCTGAGCTTCCTTCATGCAAACCCCAGGTCCTCTGGTCACCTGCCAGTCCACATTCATTAGGCATTCACTACTGGCTAAAGTCATGGTACCTTCGGTTTTTGTGTATGTGGTATGAGGGATGTGACCCAGGGTGTTTGCACTGATTTACATCCCTGTGTTACATGGTATCACTGTGTCACCCAGGCTGGGCTAGTACTTGCAGTCCTCCTGCCTCAGCCTCCTACACTGTTGGCTTATACATGTAAAGGCACAGTTTTAAGCACTATTCACAAATACTGTCCTCTCAGGAGCCCAACCAAGTAAGGCCTACTGGTAGCTCCACTGCACAGGTGAGAAAACTGAGCCCTGGAGGAACTATGCTTCCCTTATTTGCTCCCTTCCCAGCCACACCCCTTCACCAGGGCCCTCCCCAGCAGTTCCATGATCAGGGTGGCTTGGCACCGACGTAGGGACCTTGGGGCAGGGCAGTGTGGTGGGCTGAGTCCCTTTCCCCGTGGCCTGCCGGGAACCCCTCAGTCAGATCCTAGTCACAGGCGGGGACTGCGATGTCGGCCCCTTCCATGGGTGCCCCGCCCCAGCCCGACCCCACTCACAAAGCCGTCGCCCGTGATGCGGCGGAGCCTCTTGAGCGAGTCACAGTCTCTGTCACCGAAGAGGAACTGTACCAGCTGGGAGTTGCGGAACAGCGGGCCCAGCGTGGTCTGGGGGAATGGGGTCAGCTGGGTCTCTGCAGGGCGAGGGGTGCTGCGGGGTGTGGGCCGCGCGGGCTGGGGCGGATCTCAGCAGCAGCTGCTTCGGGATGAGCTGCGGCGGCCACTGCCCCGCCTTCCTGGGGGGAGGAACGGGCGAGGGAGCGTGGGGGCTGCTGGGCTGCCACCCCGCCACACGGGACACTCACAGGTTTTCGCCTTGGTTCACGTGAACCTGGCAGGGCAGGGTCCACTTCAGCTTCGCCATGGAGTCGGAGTAGGGCCTGCGCGTCTGTGGGCACCGAGAGGCGTCATGACACAGCCGTGGGGCCAGGCACAGCCCCAGAGCCCAGGAAAACCCTGCACCCCGCTCACCTCCAGCCACTCCTGGACGCGGCTCCAGGCCAGCAGCTGGTTGCTGAACCGGTCCTGGCTGGCAGCCAGCCCCTCAAGGGAGAGCCTGCGCAAGGAGGGCCCGATGGGGTCCAGTGCCCCGAAGACCCGGGCTCCTTCCTACGGCAGAGAGGCGGGAGGAACTCAGGCAGGGGACCTGGGGGTGGAGTGGCTAACCTCACCCATTACTGAGGGGACGGCCCAGGGCTCACAGCCCCTCCTGCAGACTCCCTGGGCCCTGTCCAAACCCCTCACCCCAGGGGCTCAACACCCCCTGTACCTTGCACACCCCTCCCTCTCAGGCAACACTGTCCCAGGCAGTCCTGACCACCCACTCCACCTGCATCTGAGGGCTGGGACACCTTTCAGCCCTAATCCTAATGGGTTCCAGACCCAACTTAGTCACCAGCAGGGGAGTTTGCGGCACCACACTCAAACCAGCCCAAGGGGTGTGGTCTCACAGCGCCCCTGTGCCTGCAACACCAGGAACCCTTGAGGGGGGCTCACTACGCTCAGCACTGAAGTTTCAACTCCCACTTCGGGTGCTGGCCTCCTTGCTGACCCAGGGAGCCCGCGCCTGGACGCACAGGGAGCGCAGGCCCAGGCTACAGTGGCTCTCCTCACCGCAGCCAGCCGTGCTTTCTCCTGGCCTTTTCCTCTCCTAGCCCAATCTCACTCAGCTGGGCCAGCCTGTCCCTCACTCTTCAGTTTCATTTTTTCAAATAAACTTTGCCACTGCTAAAAAAAAAAAAAAAGGAGACTATCCAAAAGCAGGCGCGAGGAGCTGCGGGGCCCTCACATCGACAGGCTGGGGAAACCCTGCAACAGCCAGACAGCAAGCCCGCAGGTACAGATCTACTCACAGGGCAGCCCAAGCTAGCTGTTTAAAACCAGAGCCACCCCAAAGCAAACAAGGGGAGGTTTCAGGGGAGCCTGGACGAAGGAAATGCACGGAAAAAACCTCCACAGTGGGCACCCTCAGAAAAAAGTACGAAGACCTTTAGTATTTTTTTAACCTTTAGTCTTTATGACTAGGGATTACTTCCTAATTTTCTTATAAGGCACACAAGGTCTTCTGTCCAAGAATAGTAACACATAGAAAATTCTTCCTCTGAGTGGGGCTCAAGAAGGAACACCTGAACAAGCATGCTCTCCACCTGGACCGGGGGCCCTAGGTGAAAACGTGCTGTGTTGTAAGCGTGCAGGGCTGGGTGTCCAGGCAGGCGCTGAGACCCACTTGCAGCTGCTCGCCCAGAAGGCTCGGCATCTGAGCAAATGCACCTGAGGACACTTACGCCACCCAAGACCCACAATCCCGGTGTGCTTGGCCCTGGGCTGTCCAGACTGCAAACGTGCTTCGGGACAGTGCACACGCACGGTCACACGTGTGTGCATTTACCACGCACACGGACCGAAATTCTGACCAGGGACAGCACAGGGGCCAGCATAAACTTCAGTGACAACGATTAAGCTCTGCTTGTGTGGGAGGGGATGCTGATCACTTAGGGCCAGAGGGATGTTTGGGTCAGGCCCCAGGTAGATATGTAAAACCAGAGGTACTGGCCAAACATAACACGCAGGTTATGAGCAGCCCTCCTCCACAGGTTAAGAGCAGCCCCGAAGGAAACCCTGCCAAAGTGTGTGTGCAAAAATTGTGCTATTTGCTGCTTCCTGCACTGCGATGTGCAGTTAGGACTTGGAGAGAAGTTTAAGCCTCCCGGTGTGCATTTAAGGAACAAGGAACCTCTTCTGAACGATCAGATGGGAATGTTTAAGGCAGGGCAAGGGCAAGAGAGCCCGGTAAGTTTGGGGTGCTCAGAGTCTGAGCATGCTTCGGATCAAGAGTTTGAAGCGTGAGCCGAGCTGCCTCTGCCGCGAACAAGATCAGGGCAGTGGGTTGAGGAAACAAACCTGGCACAAACCAGGGGCAAAATCTCACAGCTGGGCGAACGTGTGCATGACTGAATTCCGTGTGAAACGACGCGACGCGCTTTCACGGCCCCAAGTAAACCTTTTTCAGATCGAAAAGCATGTGCGTGCCTCAGGTCTAGGGATACGTGTGCAGCCTAAAGTACCTACAAATCCTAAAGTTTAAAGTCTGGGCTGAGGGCACTCCAACAAAAGGATTCCACTGCTGGGCTCGGATGCGAATTCTGGGTGCGCATGCCACAGGCAACCCTGGGGCACGGAAGAAAACGCCCCCGGGTGCAACAAGCGCAAGACAAGGACCCCCCCCCCTTCCGCAATTGCTGGGTTCCCCACACCTCGTCCTCGATTTCCGAACTACAGAAGAAATCAACTTTCCATCTGAAAAAACCAGCCCATGCGCCGGCAGTCCTCCCGCCCCCCCCACCCCGAGTTTAAATCGGGCCGTGGTGTCCGCAGGAATTTGTGCTCCCCCTACTCCCGTACTCCACCCCCCCACAGCCCCTAAAGAACGCAGAACAAAGGGGAGAGCCTGGCGCGCACCACCGGGGAACTCCTAAGGCACCAACACCGTGGGGGCTCCTGGACGTCGCGGAGACCCCCGGACCGAGCGGACGCGGACAAAGCAGGGAGCAGTCAGAGGGGTGGCGGGGCGGGGCCGTGGAAGACCCTGGAAAAGGGCGGGGCGCTCACCATGGGAGGGGCCGAGCGGGCTCGGATCCGCGGCGGCTGCTGACCCTGAGGGAAGGCGGGCCAGGAGCAGGAGCGCATGGCACGCACCGCACGCAGCCGCCTCGGGGGAGGGCCGCGACCCCCGAGGGGGTCCTCAGCCCCGGCGGCGCGGACGGACCATGGCAGGAGCGGGCCGAGAGGGTCGAGGTCGCCGCGGGCCATTCGGAGGTCTGCGGGCTCTGCCGACAGAGGGGCGCGGGCGCGCAGCTTCGGAGGAGACGGGCTGAGCAGTGCCTAGCGCGGGATCGCGCCGCCGGCTAAGTGGCGGCGGCCAAACCACTGCGCAGCGCGGGGGAGCCTGGCGCGCACCAAGCACGTCCGCGAGGGAGCGTGGCCGGGGCGTACCGAGGGAGCGAGGGCGCCTCTGGAAAAGGGGCGTGTGAGGGAGGAAGGGCTAGGGGAAGATGCTGGGCCGCTCCTCCACAGGGGAGGAGCTACGAGCTCGGGTGACGCAGAAGCGATTTCGAGAGACGTTTTGAGAGCGAAAGGCCACACCAAAACGGAGGTGAAACCAGGCGATACTAAGTCAACTGCGAGACCTCACCTAAAGTCCCTGGGACGCGAAGCCGGGAGCTTACACCAAAAGACCACCCGTGAAAAAAAAATCCGTGGGAAAGAGGGGAGGACAGAATAATGGGTCTGGAGATAAAAGGACCCTCCAAAATGCCTGAATGTGTGGCTAGCATCGCTCAGAATTTAAGGTTTGTAACAGATGATGCGGCTATGTGGGTAGAGAACTACAGTTCCCAGCAGCCTTTGCGCACCCCGGGCGGGGCTGGCTGTTTGGGAGGCCCCGCCCTCGTAGCCGCATGCCCATTGGTCACCGCCCTCAGCCCCGCCTACCGCCCCCTACTCCACTCCCTGGCGCCGGGCCTCTCAGGTCACCGCAGGGCGGTTCTTGTAGTAGCCGCGTCGGTTCAGGTGAAGTGACTGCGCAGCTGTTACGCTTCCAAGAGTTCTTTTTCCCAAATGTGATAACATCCAGCGTTAAGAGTGGTTATCAGTCGCGAAAGTGAACTTAATAAAATGTAAGAATCAGTACTTGTTAGGCACAATAACTATTCTTGTCATTCTTTCTTTCAAAAAAAAGAATCCCATTAGTGCTGGAGGTGTAGCTCAGAGGCGAGCGCGCGCCAAGCCTTCCGGAGCCCCTGGGTTCCATTCCGTACCGCAGCACACAAAAAAATCCTGTTATTAGTACCCGTCCGCTTTTGTGCTGGCCAGTGAGTATACTGCGATGGTCCGATTACACCAGCTCCCTCACCAAGCCTGGGTCTGTGATCTGATCTTTGGGGAGCCTGCATTCTAGAAAAGGTGGAAGAGTGTGCTAAGACGAGGGTAGGGCAAGAACCAAAGCCGGCAAGTGCGTAGAAAGGAGGGAAGTAGGGCCGGGGATTTAGCTCAGTGGCTTAAGCGCCTGCCTGGCAAGCGCGAGGTCGTGAGTTCGATTCCCCGTACAAAAAAAAAAAAAAGGGAAGGAGCGGCTGAGGAAAGCGCTGGCCCGTGCTGCGGAAGGGGTCCAGGCTTCCGTCTCCCTGTGCTTGGGGAACACAGCACTCTCACTGACACTGTGAACAAATCATTCCCAGAATGCATAGCACCACACAGTGCCTCCATGCGACCGGACCCAGCGTGGCCTGCGGAGAAGGCAGATAGACGGCAGGATGAAGGACATAGGGACGAGACTGGCTCGGAGACTCGGGTTAGTCTGTACGCTCCCTGGAAGTCTCACTGTATGTGAATTTTGTCTGCTGGAGAGTTTAACATTTTGAAGACTCAGCTGTTTTTACAGGACCCTCCAGGCGCTGTGTTTAAAATCGACCAGGTAACAAGTAGAAGCAGGAGCGCCAAGAGAAGACTGGCAGTGACACAGCTGAGAGGACAGATGGGAGGGACGGAGGCCGCCTGGCTGCAACAGCGGTGGTGGGCTGCTCAGTTTCGAGGTGGATTTCCAAGCTGGGGCACAGAGGGCTTGTGCAGAGACAGTGGGGAGGGTGAGGAGAGAAGATACCAATGGTTTCTCCTGTATAGCGTTTGCATTAACTGAATGAAAATGAGAGAATTGCCATTTGTGGGAGGGTTGTTTGTTTTGAGACCAAGTCTCGCTGTGTAGTTCAGGCTGGACTTAAACTCATTATGTATCCCAGGCTGGCATCGAACTCAGGCAATCCTGCTTCAGCCTCCTAAGAGCTGGGATTACAGGTATGTGCCACCACACCTGGAAACACTGACTTCTTAGTGTTCTGGCTCCCGGTGCCCTTAGAATGCATGAATCTGAACCCCTCACTATGACCCTGACTGCCCTTTTAGGTGATCTCATGATCCCTACTCTTGCTTCCTGCTCTCTATGTAATTAAAGGCTCCTCTTCCTTCAGACCCCATCCGGCCTCACGTGTGTGAGATGAACGCTCAGGATTTACACAATGGAGAGAAGTGTGTCAGGACGCTCCAGGGCGGGCAAAACGGAAACTCACGTCAGAAGGCCAACAATGACCCATATGCCCCCATGTTTGTAGCAGCAAAACTCAGTAGCTAAATCTTGGAAGCCGCCTGTATGTCAGTGATGGCAAACCTTTTAGAGCTTCCAGTGATAGAAACAGCCCACTGTGGCACGCCTGCCTTAGGTCTACCACCGCTGCAACTTGTCATCAGCAATGAATGGGTAAAAACGACATGGTATTTCTGCACAATGGAGTACTACTGTGCCATAAAGAGGGATAAACAAGTCATTTGTAGGAAAATGGATGCACCCTGAGACTATAACATTAAGTGAAATAAATCAGACAAGTGTGAATATCACATGGTTTCTCTTATATGAGAAATCCTATATAGAAATAAAGAGGGCCAGGGATTTAGCTTAGTGGCATTAAGTGCCTGCCTCACAAGCACGAGGTGGTGAGTTCGATCCCCAGTACAAAAAAAAAAAAATCAAAGAGCAAAATAACAATAGCTGGATAACAGGAGACAAGGAGAGAGATCTTCTGCAAATGACAAAAGGACCAAGACACTGGAGGAAGGGAGGGGTGGGGAAGCAGACATGAAGGGAATTAAAGATGTGCTATGTACATGCGCTAGATTCCCCCTAATGAATGTAATCACATACTGCAGCCATTTAGTAATAAAAATATTGTTTTCTTGAGGTGAAATGGAAATGTAGGCTGGAATATCAAGCCCTACACAGGGAAGCTCCCCAAAGCCAGTGCCTCTCCTATCCGCCAAGGTGAAAGTTGCTCTCCTTGAGCGCTGCTGTGTGCCCGGCGACCACCATCAGGACTAAGCAGCTCCCATCTGTGAGGCAGCCGCATGTCCCCATGTATGCCGGGGTGCCTTCAGTGTGACACCTTAAGCCCCTGTCAAATGGATGGAACCCCAACACAGGAGAGGTGCTACTTGCAAAGCAGGTTCCCCAGGCCAGTAAGGAGGCTGGAGGTGCTGGGAAAAAGCCGCTGGGTAAGTGTGAGCCAAGCCCTGGGTTTGCTTCATAAGCATCTTCGGGTTCCCAAGCACTCAGAACTTAAAAAGTGAGGTCACTCGTCTGGTTTGTGGGTATAATTTATGAAGAAAATGATGTATGCTGACTCAGAGGCCAAGACTGAAAGAAAAGGTCTTGCTTCTAGTAGAGAAATGGATGTAGGTGGGCTTCATTAAAGCATTTAAAGTATTAAAAATGCCAGGAGTAGAGGGCGTGTGTGTGCCTGGAATCCCAGCAGTCAGGAGGCTGAGGCAGGCAGCCCACTGTGAGTTCAAAGCCAGCCTGGGCTACAAAGTGAGCTCAAGGGACCTGAACTGCACAGTAAGACCCCGTCTCAAAAAGACAAACAAAAAAAACATAAAGTGTTAAATTTGTGTTATTTGCCATGTATTTCTAGCTCCCCAGTGGCCCAGTGACCCTGCCTTGATTGAGTCGAGTCCTGCACTTAATCCTGGCCGATGGGAGTGAGATTATGTGAATTCAGCCTGGAACATCTAATCGCTGCGGGAAGGCCAGCTGGTCTGCACCTTCACTCTTGTCACCTGGCATGCTAACCCTCCAAGGCAGCGTGAGAAATCTGCTCCGGCTGTACCCAGCGCTGCTACTGGGGGTGGGTATGCACGTCCTCAGGCCATCCTGGCCATTTTGTGTCCTTTTTGCTCCCTCTCCCTTACCCAGCATTTATTACTCAACTTCCATCTGAATTGATTAAAAGGATGAACTGGGCTGGGTGTGGTGGCACACACCTGTGATCCTAGCATTTTGGGAGGCTGAGGCAGGAGGATCACAGCCTGGGGAACCTATAATTTATTTGGTGATAAATAAATGTATCAGCCTGGACAATTTCTTTGGTGAATTTTTTTTTAAAAGATTGGAGTGAGCTACATCCCCAGTACTGGGGGGAAAAAAATCAGGCCTTCCCACAACAAGCTCTACAAGCTCTTGTATTGTGCCTGACTCTCATCCCAGCTCATGAGTTGGCCCTGAGTTAGTCTGGAGGGAGTGTCTCAAGGCCACCCACATCTAATTCATTCACAGCGCTGTCCCAAGAGCCCAGCACTGCGTGGTGAGTGGGGGTTATGTGAGGGGGCCCCAGCACACCCATCACTGGGGGCCACCTAGGCTGGCTGTCACCTCATGGCCCCATACACATCCATCCCACTTGAAGCCAGTGTGCAGCATGCCACCGGTTCCCCACCGTGGGGACACCAGGAAAAGCAGCTGCCCAAGTCCCTTCCTCCAGCCCCAGGTGCACGTTTCAAGAACAAACTAATGGAAACCAAAATGTTCCCAAGCACTGCTTTCTAGCCTTCGGAGACACACAGGTGCTGCCTGCAGCTGACATGCATTTCAGATGCAGCCTGACTCACTGCATTTTAGCTTCCCGAAGTGCACTGTGGCCTGGCTGGTGATAACAGCAGTAGCTGCTCACAGCCACTGGGCTGAGGAAGTGGGCAGGGGTCTGCCCAAGGGCTCAGGAGTGCAAGGGGCACCTTGTGTTCAGAGGGAAGTGTTTTCCCAGGATCTGCTGTGCCTGAGCTGGCTCGTTCTCAGGGGCACAGGGGGACCGGGCTCTCCCAGTGGGCTGTGTTCCTCGCTCTAGGCATGCATAGTGGGACTGGCACAGCCGCGGCATAGCCGCACAGGTCTCTGTGGTTCATCTAATTGGACATCACAGTTGGGAGGGGAACTCTGGTGACTGGGAACATTTCTTTTCTACCAGTTTGTTTCAGATCCAAACCCGGTTTCCCTGGGGGGACCCCCTCACCCCATAGAGGCAGCACACGCTGCTTCCAGTCCCCCATCTTCTCCCCTTTCAGCAGCTGGACACAGCAATTGCTCCCCCCTCGGAAAACCACTCGGGCTTCCGCGGCACCACACTTGCCTGGTTCTCCTCCCGGCTTCCTTTCGGCTCCCCGCCCACCCCTAGCTTGGGGTCTCTCTGGGGAGCTCTGCCCTTGTTCTGGGATCTTCTCCTCTTCCAGAGGTCACAAAATGGCGGCGCGGCAGCCTCATGGGACCCATCAGCAGAGTTTGTTTGGTCCTCGAAGTGTTTTGGGTGTCAATTTGAAGGCCATTAGGCAGGGCAAGCACTCTGCAAGTTCGCCACAGTCCCCATGGGGCCTAGGGTGTACACCTGTCTGCTTCACACCTTTTCATCACCTGCCTGGTCCCTGCTCAACAGGCTGCCCGGGACGTCTCCCCACCTGCACCTCTAGCTACTACCGGGGGCCCTAGTCCATCTCTCCTGTGCCTCAGCTCGTGGACAAGGCGGGTCCCCAGCCCCGGGGGGCCCTGGGTGTGGGTGACAGTCGAGGACAGGGAGGGAAACTCGATGGCCTCCGGGGCCAGGCGGGCCATCGAAATGAGTGAACTGGTCAGGTAGAAGAAAAGCCCACGGCCAGAAACACAATCAAACTGGATCTTTACTCAACTGCGGCGAATGCATGGGACAGAACACAAACATGTAGGGTACTGGAGTTTATATTTTAAAGTCAAAATTGAAAAAATACAAATTGAAAAATAGAAGTATTTAATTATTAAAATTTTTTTCTCTCTCATAATTCTTTCGCTCCTTTGAGGCGGGAAGGCTGCCAACTCCCCTTCCGCACCAAGCCGTCAGGGTCAAGTCTTGCGGGGGCAGGCGCCCCGGCCGGCCTCGACTCTGTCCCAGGAGCTTCGCCCGCCGGATCTGGGTCCTAACGGGACCAGCAGCTGTTCACACAAATATGGGCATCCTGACACGGACCTCGCCACCATCCTGAGGAACTGCCTTTGGGACTGGCGCCCTCCGCCTTGCAGTTCAACTACTGCGGCCTGCAGTCACGGAACGATGGCAACCCACCGGCCACAGCCAACGGGACAGTGCTACTCCACTGTCACAGCAAGTGGGTGCAGAGTCTGGGGATTTGGCCTTTGAGCCCACCATCCAGGTGACTGTGGTCCAGGCCACCAACTCCACTTCCGGAAACTGACTGTGGCGAGGTGAGAGGAGGAGTTGGATTATGCCTGGGGAGTGCAGTTCTGTCTCTGCTGGCCCGGGGCCATCGGGAGTGTCCACTCAAGGAATAGCTTGTGGCTGGCAGAGGAGCTCTGCTCAGTGTTCAAAGCCTCTGGCCGCCTCTCAGGGAACTGGCTTCTGGTTCAAGCCACTATCGACTTGCCCACAGCTAACCCCAAGGCGCATAACACCGCAGGTGTCCACAGTGCATCCCTTTGGCTTCTCGGGTCCACTGAATGGAGGTGACAGGCCAGGATGTGACTCCTCTGTCCCCGTCAAACACTGCTGCTCAGGTCACCGCCTTGACTGTGGTTGTGCTTCCAAGTTCTGAGCGCTGTGTGTGACACTCGGATCCCTGGGTACAGTCACTTCCCAGCATTGGGCTTGCCTTGGGACCGCGGCACAGTCTCCCTCGGTCACCTCCGAATCCTCAACACCACAAATAAATAAAAAAAAATAACCAGGTGGAAAGTTTATGAGCAGCGACAGGAAAGGCCACAACTGATTCGCCTCTTTCAGGCAGCCGGGCTGGTAAAGCCCCAGTGTCTTCCGAGCAACCCTAGATGCTGAGCCCACAGCGCGGGCCACTTCCGGGCCCTGCTCGCAGTGAGCCCTACTGACACTTGAGGCCCTTTTTCAGTTCGTTGAGGATGGCGTCCCGGGTCTGCTCTGTGTACTGGTCGTAGCTCTTGCTGTGCCTGGACTCATAGTGGCGCTTCAGGTTGTACTCTTTCAACACAGACACGATTTTTTTGCATATTAGACACGTAGGCATGCTCTTCACTTCCACAAAGAAATAGTCTCGCTCCCATTTTTCTCGAAACACACGGCCCTCTCCTTCTCTCTTTCGTTTTGCCGCTTTTGGTGGAGACATGGGTACAAGAAAGATTTCACTTGTCTCTGAACGCTACCAAGGAGCAACCACAGTGCCAGCCCCGTGCCAAGGCAGTGGGGAGTGGGAGGGGAGGTGGGGACTGTGGCGAACCGGGGAGCACGCGCCCCGCAGAAGGGCAGCTCCAGCCGCGGAGCCAGGCATAGGGAGGCCCGGGAGCCGGGCCAGGAGCCAAGACTGCGGTGTGCGTCTCTGGGTGTGAATTAACCCGATTTGTACAGCTACCTCATAAGGAAAGAGGACCACGTATGCTAACACAGGGAAGGCCAAACAAAACTCACCTGCAGAGTGGCCCAGGGGCCACCAAATTGCAACCTCTCTCCTGGGACAGGCCCGGAGGGTGGCGGTCCAGGTGTGGACCACACTTCGTGAGGCTTACCTCCAGTCCCACAACGGTCACCTCGTGCCTCGCACCTCGTGCCTGTACCTTGCCGCCCACAGATGTCTCCAAGGACACCCTGCAGGGCCCTCGCCTGTCTTGACCCTGTCCCCTGCAAGGTCTTCCCTCAGGGATAGCCACACTGTCCACCTTGTCCACAGCCCCAGAAAGGCTATCTCCAACAAGGGCGCAGATCCTGCCCTCTTAGTGGGCACTCGGCCACTCCTACGGCTTCAACCACACACTGTCCCCTAAGGACACGTCCTGAGCTCCAACATGGTACCTGTCACCTGGGTATTCCCGGGGCCACTGGCACTTACCATCTACAGCACCCAGACTGGCCCCCAGCTCATGGCCGTGGGGGCGAGCCTTGAGCTGCTGGCCTGACATGTGCTGCCTGCCCAGCTCTCTGGCTCCAGCTGCCCCAGCTGCCAGCCCAGCCCCTGCTCTTCCCCTCAGATGCCAGGGCCCTTCTGCTTCTGGGAACCTGGTCCCTCCTGACCCCGCAAACTGCTGCTCCTCTCTCCAGACTCCGCCTTCTGGGTAGGTCTGACACCCCTCCTGGGCTCCCTCAGTCCCTGTGCAGCCTGCAGGAGCACCGGTCCTGCCTGCTGCTGCCTGACACCTGCTGCCTCCGCATCTCCCCGAGAGCCAGCTGTGCCACATGGCCTGACTCAATGTGAGGCCCAGCCACCCAGCCTGGGGCCTGGGGGAGGTCTGCGGAAGTGAGGACAAGCACAGAGATGACCGGGTGTCCTCCTGCCCAGTGCTGGGGGATGTCAGTGACGGGAGCCGGGCGTGTGTTAAAAGGAACTTTATTGGGTGCTGGGGGTTCAGATGAGATCCATGAGGATGTCTTCCTCCATGACGCTGGGCTGCAGGCCTGACTGGGGGACCGGGCCCCGGGGACCCCCGCTCAGCAGCATCTGACCTGGGGGGCGGTGGGGAAGGACTGCATCTCCCAGTAGTCCCTGGGCCCATGGAGGGCCCTGGGCCTGCTTCTTCCCTCCGCCAGGAGCCTGCGCCAACTTTGTTGCTCAGGAAGCCTTGGGGTCCCATCTGAGGTGCCTACTGACCCCACTGGTTGCCAAGAGTTTCCCATGAGTCTTTGGTAGCCCTTTCCCTAAACTAGTTCTCTGGCCCCAGACTATATTTTCCAGCACCCCCAGGACATGTAGGAGAGGATCACGGGAAGAGTTCTCGCCCTTTAGGTCCTTGATCCTGTGGGAGGTGCTTCCCAGTAGCCCACAGAGTCCCTGAGGGCCTCAGGGAGACCCCTTGGCCATGGCACTTTTGCCCAGCCACCTGCTTGCCGCTGGAGCTCCCTTACCTGGCATCGGAGCCCGAGGGGGAAGCTGGGCGGGCCAGGACTGAGCGGGCGGCGGGTGCAGGAGCGGGGGACCCAGCTGGGGCTGCCCCAAGCTCTGGTGAGGTGGGGGCAGCAGCGCAGGAGCCCCTGGTGGCTGGAGGTGGTGAAGGGAGGCCTGGGGCGGGGGCACCCCGGTCTGGGGCTGGGGGAATACAGAGCGAAGCTCAGAGGCCAGGTGAAGCCCTGCCACACCCACCATTCTACCACTGCCTAAGGCTTCTCAGGGGGTCTCAGCCTGCATTTTGGGGGTCTCAGCAGAAGCCCCCTAAGTGAGGAGGGGGCAGTGGGTGGTGTTTTGCTGAGAGCCCCAGAGAGAGTCCATCATACCCACAAACCAAAGCTGACCTCCCTCTCCCAGGACAAAAAGATGAGAACTGCTGGGGCCAGGTCCCCAGCTCCCGGCTGATCTCCCCACATCTCACCGGTGGTGGGTTGAGAAGAAGGCTCCGCAGCTGGGGATTAGCCCCAGGGTTCTGGGGCCGAAGGATGGGTCCAGGAGGGGGTGGGCCAGGGGCAGCTCCTGGAGGGCCTTGGGGGGCACCTGGAGGGGCCTGGGTGGTACCTGGGGCCTGGGGCTGCCCTGCGGTCCCAGATGCCCCCACAGTGCCCTGAGGCTGGGGCTGTGGTGGGCGGAGCTGAAGCTGCTGGGAAGAAAGATGGGGTGAGGGAGCAGGCAGCGGCCCACACCCCGCTGCCTGAGGAAACAGGAAGTTGACATAGGATGTCCTCTAGGGCTGTCCCGCCCTGTCCCTGTCCAACCAGTCATCCTCACCAAATTCTGCGAGGGCCTCGCTTGGTCCTCCAGAATAGGGCCCAGGCCCGGGGTTGCCTGCTGTCCCCCCATCTGCACAGGGAGAGGGGCAAGTCAGTGACAGGGCAGGGTGTCTTAGGCCCGGGCAGGGGCAGGTGCAGGTGCCGGTGGGACGGGGCTCACCCCGCGCTGCTGCTCCAGCTTCTGCTGCTGGACCTGCTTGTGGTTGGTGATGACCTGCCGGATGCCGTTGACGAAGCCGCTCTGGTCGTAGGGGATGAGGCCCATGAAGATCTTCTTTTTGGACGAGTAGAGCAGCATGAGCACGCGCACTTCGCAGGGGGCCGTGTGGGGGAAGTGCACGCAGCCGGCCTGCAGATGGACAGACAGGAGGCTGCCTCAGTCCTTGCACCCTGGAGGCAGCTTCCATCCAAGATGGTTCTAGAAGCCTCTCACACAGGGATGGTGGGGTTTCTACTGAAGGAGGCAGAGAGCAGAGCTGATCTGGGGCAACTCCAGACAGAAAGTGGGGCTCGGGGTGGGTCAGAGGCCCACAGGGCAGGGAGAAACTGGCTTGTGCTGACAGCCGAGGGAGGGAAGAAGACAGCAAGAGCCCTGCGCAGGGATACTCTGACTGGTGCCACCAGCCACGGTCTCCTTTCCTTGGCTACAACAAGCCACGGCTGCCCCGGAAAGGCCACCTGGGGGGGGGGGCACAGCCTCAAAGGAGAGGTGTAGATGGTAGTGGCGGTCCTGATGCCAAGTCACAGCCGCAGCCTCCCGCACAATGCTCTCCACCGGTACCTGCCTTGCGAACTGAGGAAGCGGCACCAACCTCACACGCTCACTGACCAGGGGACAGGGCATAACCATGTGCACTGCCTGAGGCTCCAACAGGAAGTGCGGCGGACGCTGTGGTCACCTGGAGGCAGCCACATGTCACGCTTTGCAACAGGGGCTGTGGGAGCTGACCTCGAGGCCTCTATTCTCTGAGCCTCAGTTCCCCATCTGAGGCAGAGCTGCCAGCTGCCTACCAGGTACCTGTGTGCCTGCGAGGAGCCCTGGCTGTTCAAGAAGTGACGTGTCCAGGTCCCAGGGTGCAAATCACTGCAGCCCAGCAGGCCGGGCCTTGGCCCAGGACAGCTGCTCTTTTACTCACCTAACTTCAGCACAGCAAGCACACTGCCCTGGCCCCAAGAACCGCCCTGTCCCACACTGGGGAGGCCAGGAGAATCACAGATTCAGGCTGAGGCATCTGGAGCCGCAAGAGCAACCCTGATGGCAGCCCTGCTGGGCACTGTCTGTCCTCCCAGCTGCCTCTCAGGATGCACCCTAGGGACCGGTGCTGAGCCAAGGAGGCAGACCTGTGATACGACCCACAGCACAGGAGCAAACTGACCTCCCAGCAGGACCCCTGCCAGCTCCTTGTGTGACTGCAGCCCTGTGAGCGCCCCCAAGCCAGACCCCTGCACAGTGTGAGTCCCCTGTGTACAAGCCCAGGGAAGTGGTCTCTTCAGAAAGGTCAGTGTCCAAGAGAACTCGAGGTGGTCCCCAGGATGTGGACAAAGGCCATAGAGGGCGCTATGTGAGGACACAGGACACCAGGAAACTGGTCTGCAAGGCTGCAGCAACACGGGGCAGAGGTGGGGAGCTTGAGACCTACCCTGGAGCTCTGACCTCAGCCTTCTGCCCCCCAAGACCTCTGGAGACTAAGCTACTGCTGTGCTGAGCCCCCAAGGCTAGGGCAGTGTGCAGGGCAGCCCCAGGAATCTACCCCGCCCCAGGGCCTGATCAGAAGCAAAGGCTTCCTCCCAGCTGCCTCAGACACTGTGGTCACCGCACCCTGGGACACACCTCAGCCCAGTATGTAGTACGGGGTACAGCGAAGTGCCCGGCCCTAAAGCCCATCAGCCCTCACAGTGGCTCAGAGAGGCCCAGGTTAGACCCCCACCCTCCCCAGAGGGCCCCTTTGTCAGGTGCCTGGGATAGCAGGCAGGATGGAGGCAGTGCCCACCCGCCCGCCAGGGACTCACGAAGCCGTTGCCCATGATGCGGTAGAGGCCTTTGAGGGACTCCAGGTCCTTGTTGGTGAAATGGAACTGCACCATCCTTGAGTTCCGGAACAGAGGGCCCAAGGTGGTCTGAGGGGAAACCGAGGTCGCCGTGTGGGGAGTGAGGAGGGGACAGAGAGGCAGGGGGCCTGGAAGACTGAATGGGGCCCCTGAGGCTACATACCAGCAGCTGCTGGGGGATAAGCTGCATGATCAGCTTCTGTGGCCACTGTTCCGTCTTCCTGGGGGGCGATATGAGGTCAGGGGTCAAGAGGGAGCAGACCCTGGCCCACCCTGCCCCCAAAGGCTACTTACAGGTTCTCTCCGTGATTCACGTAGACCTGGCAGGGCAGGGACCGGGTCAGTTTGGTGTTGGCATCCACTGAGGCGGGCTTGGGTTTCTGAGGGGCAAAAAGCCAAGTCACGGTGAGAAGGGGCCCAGTCTCCCTCAGCCACCCCCAAGCTCAAGACGACCCCCTCTTCATCAGCCCTAAACCTTCCCTGGCCCAGACACCAGCTCTGGCCCTGAACCCCAAGACCCACTATCCCCTAGAGACCCCAACCACGGTGACCCTATCTGGACCCCAAACCCTATGTTTTCCTGGATTCTTCACCTCAGCACAACTTATCCTGCACTGAACTCCACCCCCAGCTCCTTATTTTCTGGAGACAGGGCCAGCTACACCTCTCAGCGGGCTCCTCCACCCACGGGCTCCCAAGTGTTGAGACGAGAGCGACTGCCCAGCCCGAACACAGCGTTAACCCCACCTTGGCCCCAAGCCACAGACCCGAGGTTCAGTGAGGCCCTGAGTTCCCCTGCCCAGCGCAGCTGCAACCCACTCACCTCCTGCCACTCGAGCACCCCGCTCCAGGCCAGGAGCTTGTTAGAGACTGACTGCTGCCCACCAAGGGCTGGTGCCCCAAGCTGGGCCGGGGAAGGACCACTGACGCCACCTGGGGCCACCGTGCCCGCCTGCAGAAGACAAAGAGGAGCAGGAGGGGCCTCACCCCACATGCCCCCCACCACTGCTCGGTAGAGCTGGAGTGTCGGTGCCCCAGTACTACAAGATTCGAGGACGCCCAGGGTCCCTGGGTCCCTCTGACCACTGGAACCTCGAGATTCTGTCCCAACCCTCCCACTTCATGTGTGCTGGGAGCCCCAAGGGCCCCAAGTCCCCCCAAGAATGTCCCAAGCTGGGAGGGCAAATGGTGCTGCTGACTGTCTTGGCCCCAAAGCCAGAAGGGATGGATGTCTGCGCCTACCATGGATGGTGCCCCTGGCTGTGCAGCAGTTGGGGCCAGGCCCGGGCCAGGCACCACTGTGGAGACCAGGTTGGGCTGGGAGGCAGGAGGCGCCTTGGGGGCACCAGGAGGCCCAGGGGGTAATGTTGGGGGTGTGGCCTGGCTGAAGGGGGGTCCTACACCCGAGGCAGCCTGCTGGAGAGGGTTGATGGGCGAGACTGCAGGAAAGATGGGAGAACAAGTGGGGAGCCATGCAGAGAAAGGCCACGTACTCCTAGAACCCACCATCCCACCGCCTGGCCCAGGGACTCACAGCGTGGGCCCAGCCCGGCCTTCTGGTTCTTGGCAGCCTCCACTGCATTCTGGGCTGCAACCTGAGCCGCACTCAGGTTCCCGGGAACCTGGAGGGGGCGGGCCGGGGTGTGCTGGGGCCTGGGCACAGAACCCTGTTGTGCTGCCCCTCACCCCTGCCCCCACAGGCCACAGGCTACTCCTCACCACCCATGGCCCACCCCGTGTCCCCAAGACTCCCTCACATCCCGGTGCTCAGTTAGATCTCTGCCTTGAGGTGGAGCCTCCTGCACAGCCTGAGTCCCTTCTTGGCAACAACATCCATACCTGATACTGTGGCGGCACAGGGGGCAGGGACTGCTGGGGCGTGGCCGAGAGGGTGGCACTCGAGGGTGGCACGGGTGGCAGAGGCACCTGCTGCTTGGGCTGGAGGGGGCCGGGGGCCGAGCCACCCCCAACTGAGCCCAGGACAATGGCCAAGCACCCACACGCAGCAGCAGAGAGGGGGAAGGGGAGAGAAACCCAGAATCCATGTCAAGGAGAGCAGGAGACACTTGAGGCCCGCCCATCCCACCGCACTGCGCCAGGCCTCACCGGGCAGCACCAGTCCGCGCACCAACACCATGTGCCGGGGGTCCTGGCTCACGTCTGCTGGCGGCTGCAGCGGCTCCAGCATGGCCGGGGGCGCAGCCTTCTCGAACAGCAGCCGCAGGGCAGGCAGCTTCCGAGGGGACACAATGGAGAAGTGGATCCCGCGCTGTAGGAGGGGGGACACAGGTCAGTGCAGGGCCCCTCCACTGGGCACTGCCATGGGCTTCCAGCCACCACCCCAATGGTAAGACCAGGAATTAGGCCCCCAAGGGACGCAGGCCATGGCTGTTTTGACAAACACGAGGAAAAAGAGCCACACACAGAATCACGGTTCCTTGGGTATCCGGGTCCCAGCCCTCCTCCTTCAGACCTGGGGGGGTCCACGCCCCAACACCCTCTGAACCAGCCCGACCCTGACCCCGGCCCAGGGGCCCGGGCCCAGCTCCGCACCTCCCCGATCTCCTGCACGAGGCTCTCGGTTGTGTACCCCGAGTACGTGGTGCTCTCCACCGCAGGCAGCAGGTACGGCGGTGAGTTGCAGATAAGCAGGCAGACTCGGTGCGTCTGGCCACTACCAGGGGATGAGACGAGGCACAGAATGGACCCCAGTCCCCAGTGGTGCCTGAGAAGGGACGGGGCCTAGCAGCGCTGGGGCTCATACCCACGCCCCCAGCAAGTTGGAGCAACGCTCCATTTCACAACTAACAGCACCAAGGGCTAAGGGACTCGCTGTCAGGCAGGGGACCCTCGAGGAGGCGCCGTAGGGCAGGCTCCACTCACATCTGCTCACGCATCTTCTTAAAGTCATCGAAGAGCTGCAGCGCCGTGCTGAGGCCCTCTGCGATGAGGCTGCAGCTCTCGCCACCACCGCCCATGAACCTGCGGGAGACTGGGCAGTCAGCACTGCTGCCATCACCCCAGCCCAGGCCACCCCAGAAAGCCTGCTTCCTTCCTGTCCCCCACCAGCAGCGGACCAGGTGCCCTGGACACTGTTGAATCCCCTGCTCTGTTCTGAGAGTAAGGATGGGAGACCCCAAGCCTAGGCCTCTGGGTCTGTGTCAGTCTAGGTGTGACAGCCACCTGGCCGCCCTCCTGCTGTCCCTTCCTCTACGGCTGCCGGCCAAGGGCGGGGCCTCCTCTGCCTACCCACAATGCTGTAGCTGAAACACATCCCCTCCCCAAGCACAGCACAGGCTGAGGTCCTAACCTTCAGTACCTCTCAGGGTGACCTTATTGGAAACGAGATCACAGAAATGGGGGGGGGGGAGCTGGGGGCACCATCCCCGTACAAGGGACTAGCTGAACACAAAGACAGACATAGGGAGGGAAGAAGATGGTGGCCCTGTGAAGACTAGGTGACACTGCTATCAGGCAGGGCACACCTGGGGCTACCAGCAGATGATAGACAAGGAAGGCCCCTTCCCCTCCGGCTTTCAGAGCAAGCCTGGCGCTGCCAGCACCCTAACCTTGGCCTCTGGCCTCAAAGCTGCACGGCTGCAGCGCTCTGCTTCTCTAATCCAGTTCCCATGTTTTGCTGCAGCAGTGTAGGCTCTCCCGAGCAATCAGGCAGTCAATCACACACATCCAACCCGGGGTTCCCCTGCAGTCTGTCCTCAGGTAGGGGTGGCCTGGGAAGGCCTCTACTCCAGCAGGTGCTGCCACCACTCTTCAAGCTGGCCTTGCCAGGATGTGTGTGGAGACAGGGGGCACCGTCCCCTTGAACTGTGGTCCCCATGGCCCCCATGGGTGGGAGTGGAGCTGGCATCCTCTCATCCCCAGCCCTGTCCACAACACTTAGCATGTGGGAGGCCGAGAGGAAACGAGTGCTAAATAAGCAAGAAACAAAGCAGCCATGCCCAGGAGTCCGTAGGCAACAGTGCACTCTCTCCACGCACATGCTTGGAGCTGGCCAGAGCCCAGGGCCACCAGGAGCCAGGTCCCAAGAAGGCACAGTATGCCCATGCCCTTGGCCACACCTGCACCCCACAACACACCTGACCTCCAGGCCTCTGTGCGCATAGTCCAGGGGCCACAGCCCTACCCTGGCCTAGTCAGAAACCCAACAGATCCATGTCACCAGCCCAATATGCGGCGTCTTCCCCCAGGCGCCCGTCTCCCTGCCCTCCACTCCCGCTCAGCACCGCAGCTGAGCACTGCCGCCCTCTTCCCTGTTGGCCGCTGGCCCCAGGGCCCCTTCTCGCTGCAGGACTGTTCCCCAGAGATTGTTTAGGGCCACAGAGGTAGACAGACCTCGCTGAATAAATCTACCCCACACCCAGCCTGCTGTCTCACCTCCCAGTACAGGAGAAATCAAACCCCAGCTTTCTCAGGCCTTTCTGAAACCCAAGCCAACTGCCCACCTGAGCTGGGGTGAGAAGCAACTGCTGTCTGTCTTCTTGCCCCTGCCCCTTTTTTGTTGTTGATTTTTGTTTTGTTTTTTGGTGCTGGTAATCAAACTCGGGAACTTGTACTTCCTGCTCCTTTTTTTGCTCTGTTTTTTATTTGTTTGCTTTGAAACCAAGTCACACTATGTAGTTTGGGTTGGCCTCAAACTCATGGCAATCTTTTTGCCTCAGCCTCCTGAATGCTGAGATTACAGGCATAAGCCACCATGCTCAGCTTGGTATCTCTTTTTGGGGTGATGAAAATGTTTTGGAATGAGACAGAGGTGGCAGCTGTGTGACACTGTGAACATGGTAAAGACTACCAAATTACATACTTTAAAAGGATTACCTTTGTCAGGTGTAGTGGTGGGCATCTGTAATCCTAGCACTTGGAAGGCTGAGGCAAGAGGATCACCATAATCTCAAAACCACCCTGGGTTATATAGTGAGTTCAAGACCAGCCTGTACAACATAATCAAGACTGTCTTAAAAAAGGGAAAGGGGTATAGAGGCGCATGCCTGTCATCCCGGCTACTCAAGAGGCTGAAGCAGAAGACCACAAGTTTGAGGCCAGCCTGAGCAGTTTAGTGAGACCATCACAAATTATTAAAAATTAGAAAGGGCTAGATATATAGTTCAGTGGCAGAGCACTTGTCTAGCCTGGGTTCAATCCCCAGTAGAGCAAACTAGAAAACATAAAACTTTGGAGGAAAAGTATGATGGACTACCTACTACGAGACCCTAAAGCTTGCTTTTTTCATACTGGACTTGAATGCGAGTTATGCTAACAGCTGCAAGAAAGACATACAACAAATACTGTCAAGCAGGTGAGAAAGACCTGAAAATGGGGAGAACTAAAATACATCCACTTGGGGCTGGGGATTTAGCTCAGTGGCATAAGTGTCTGCCTTGCAGGCACATGGTCATGAGTTCGATCCCCGGTACCAAAAAATAAATAAATAAAATAAAATAAAATAAAATAAAATAAAATACATCCACTTGCAACACATGGCTTAAATATCACCAAATGTGTAAATCTGACTCTCTTTCTTATGTAGTCTGCAGTCCTAGGGATCAAACCAGGCCCTTGGGTTCACTAAGCAAACACATAACCATCCGGCTATGCCCCCAGTCCCATTCTTACTGCATGTTTAACTTGGTACCTGGGACTGCGATTTATCGTAATGGCTGAGGACATACATTCACTCAGTGGCAGAGCACTTGCCTAACATACATGAGGCCCTAGGTTCAATTCCCTGCAGCTGCAGTGCAGAAAATTTTTAAATAAAGCCCTCTGGGAGATGGTGGCAATGACTTAGTACTTTTTTTTTTTTTTTAGTTAAAAAGTTCAGGTTGGCTTTGGACCCAGGCTGGCCTTAATCTTGCAGCCATCCTTCTGCCTCAGCTTCCCAAGTGGTGGGAGGATAGGCATATGCCAACACACCCAGCAACTCTTAGTACCTGGCTCGCCCTGGAACCTGTCCCTATTTGTCCTACCCATTACTGCACTCTTGAGCTGCCACACTGGAATGCCCCAGGACATAACAGCAGCCAGTCCTGCCAAGGACTTCCTGTGTGCCATCCCAGCACCCACACAAACACAGAACCACATGGGTCAGACCTTGCCTGTCGCCCACCCACTGACAACTCCTTGATGTCACTTGTGCACAAGCATAAAGTTGAATGAAACTGCCATAATGGTGTGGGGGAAGACACGGGGTCTATTTTCCATCCACCTCTACGCTTCCTGACCCTAGGCTGCTAACTGGTAAGAAAGGAAATGCAAGCTGAAAGCAAGGACATTGCAACAAAAAGAAAGCACACTGCATACCTCCTTCCTTAAATTCAAAACCTCTCAGGAGAAGACAAGATTTCCCCTGGTATAAACAAAGCCTGCTACAAAGCCTGCTACAGACGGTGGAATGTCAGACACCCAATTCATAGTCATACAGGACTAGATCAAAACAGTGACCTTGGGAAATAACTGCTGACAACATTTGTCAGCTGATCTGGAAGAGTCCACACTGAGAACACAGCCAGCTTTTGTGTGGTTCCAGGTACAGAACATTTTAAACTAAGGGGTGGGGTGGACTCAGGATTAAGGTGTTTGGATAGCAGCCCTCTTTGCCCACAAGGCTTGGAATCCTCCCCGACTTTCTTTTTTTGCTATGCTGGGGATTGAACCCAGGGACACTACCACTAAATTACACCCCCAAATCTTTTTATTTTTTATTTTGGGATATGGTCTTACTAGATCACTAAGTTGTTCAAAGACATTCAAATTTTTAATCTTTCTGCCTCTGCCTCCCAGAATGCCAGGATTATAGGTATACATCACCATGCTAGACTCCAGCAGAATTCCTCTGTTTGTTTTGAGACAATGTCTGATGTAATTCAAATTAGTCTTGTGCTCACAGCAACCGTTCTGCCTCAGCCTCCAGAGTGCTGGGATTTCAAGGCCACAAGGCCTGGCAGAATTTTCTAAGAAAGCTGCATTTCCTAACGTTCAACATCCCCCAGGTCTGGCCTCTGGGTAACTATGCTCCCTGCAGGTTCCACTCACTTGGTTACACAGCCAACATCTCCTAAGGCCTGTTGGGTCCTGAGTCCCTAAGGGAAGTGAACAGCAGGAGAAAGTCCCAGGACCTGGACAGACATGGGCCAGAGGTGTGGGGCTGTGACAGCGGAACACAGAAGCGGAGGAGACAGCAAGTGGCTGCTTGCAAAAATCCAACGCCATTTCTCACGTGGAAAGACGTGTGAGTGGGGGTCATAAAAGCAATGTCAGTTTACCAGAGTAACCACGCTGCAGGGCATTGTGGGTACTCACCGGCTTACTCACCTTGTACCCACCTTAATGCTGGGGTGAAGGTCGATAGGGACTTCAAGGGAACCTGACTTGGCTCTCAGGCCTCAAGGACCCCACTTAATGTTATTCCATTCTTATGACAATCTAAAAACCAGTGGATGTCAAAGGGGTTAAGTTTTGTCCTCAGGGGATATTTGATAATGCAGTGAGGCATTTCTGTTGTCACACATTTTGGGTACTAACACCCAGAGGACAGAAGCAGGGGAGCCTGGTGCACATCCCCATAATCCAGGCTACTCTAGGAGAATGAGGCAGGAGTATTACAAGTATGAGAACAATTCTAGCAACTAAGCAAGACCTTGTCTCATGATGAAAAAAATAAAAAATAAAAAAGGCTAGGAATGTAGGAATGCAGCTCTGTGGTACAGTGCTAAGCTCGATGCCCAATATGGCAAAAAAGGAAAGAAAAAATCTTAGAAGGGCTGGGAATGTAGCCCAGACCTGAAGCACTCATCTAGCATGTGAGGGGCCCTGCTTCAATTCCCAGCACCACAATGAAACACACTCACACACACTGCAGCAAGCTGGGCAACATAGCAAGACCCCATTCCAATCACCTAACAAAACACCCAGACAGGGAGCAGGAAAAGGAGACTGAGGCGTCAGTCTTCCATCAGGGCTCTGCACCCACCCCAAACAGAGCAGGCACTCAGCCCCCGCGTGCAGTCCTCACGTGCAAAGGTTCGCACAGCCACCGAGTGCTGCTGCTTTTATTTGCAAACCACCAAAACTGAGGCATAAAAATGTGGGAAATGCTTCTAGGGGCATTTCCCATGTGCCAGGCACAGCCTGAAATACGTTCCTCATGCCATTTCACTTTGGAAATATCCCACAAACTGGGAGCCTCCTGCCCCACCACAGACTCCCAATAATCCCACCTCCTGGTTGTCACACAATGCAAGGCCCCTCCTACCCAGAACAGACACACTCCTATACCAAACAGCAGGCAGCAGAAGTGATGGCAAGGGACTGACAACACGACAGCACCAGTGAGCACCAGTGAGCCCACAGCTTCCGCATCAGATCATCTGGAAAGCCATCAAGGAACTTCAGCCTCCAGCCTATAGGCAGTGGAGCAGAAATTCCTCCAACCCGGCCTCACCCAGCCCTGGCATGTCCAGCCCTCGATGCTTGCAGGCAGGTACATGGGAGATCCTGAACTGAACCATGTAGCTTCACCACTCCTCAATTCATTAACTTGGGGGAACCAGCTAAGCAGCAACAGATAATTAATCTTACACTACCAACACAGCTGGGTGTGGGGGGAGCCTGGTCTTCATCCCAGCACTCAGGAGGCTGAGGCAGAAATCACCATGAGTCAGAGGCCAGCCCTGGCTACATAGGAGACCCTGATTCAAACATCGAAACACAAACTAAACGAAAAATACTACCAAAAGCCCCGATTCAGGACGAAGTCCCTGTGTGCCAGGACGAAGACCCAGGGACTCCTGGGTCTGGAAGCTCGGGTGGCGAATAGTTTGATCTGAGCCCAGGCTGCTGCGATGTGAGACAAGGCTGAGACAAGGCGGCGACAGGGTAGGAGGGGACGGAGGAGGAGAAGCACAAGACAACCAACAGTTGGAGCTCAAAGCAAGTCACCCTGACAGAAGTCTTCTGCCTACCGCAAGTGGATGGCAATACTACTGAGCACACGGAACCGCCACAAGCGACTCGGGGACAAAGCCGCAACCACCCTCACGATCCCTTTCAGCCACCCAATGTGAGGAAACAGCTCCCGTAGCTCCAGTCCCAGCCGCCACTCTCACGGTCTTCCCCCCACCCCCCAACCTGCCGAAGTGCGGAGAAAAGCTCACTTAATGCCGTCCAGCCAGGTGACGAACTCATAGGCGCTGCTGGTGGGGGCGTGACACTGTACGTAGGACTCTGGGGCGCAGTCCACCGTGTTGAAGACCACCAGGCTGTACTGGGTACCCCCGTACTAGGTGAGAAAGGCACAGGCAGTGTTAAACAGTGACGCGAACTTTCTCACCTAGGAAAGAAGTTGGAGCACCCAGTTTCCCGTGGGCTAAGCACCAGAAACTCCTCCCAGCTTCTTCCATCCAGCCAGGGTCCTGGGTCCTCCGACCCCGGGGTCCCGGCCCCGCCCCCCTCGGACCAGGGGGTCCCAACCCCTCTCCTCCCCTCTCTGATCCGGGGGTTCCGGTTCCGTCTCCCCACTCCGATCCAGGGGTCCCGACCCTACCCTATCCGCTCTGATTCGGGGATCCCGACCCCGCCTCCCCTCTCTGGCCAGGAGGTCCGGGCCCCGCCTCCTCGGCCTCTAGCTCACAAACTCACGTCTCCTCCGAAGTCCGTCTCCGCAGGAGGACCGCCATTGAAATACCTGCGAGGACGGACGTGGACAGCGGGGTCAGACACAGGCTGTGCAGAACTAAACTTGGAGAGGGCGCCCCGCGGGACTGTACTCACTCGATGGCCGGGAGCAGGTAGTGCTTGCGCAGCCCCTCGAAGTAGGGCCCCAGATTAGCTGTGCCCTCGATCACAAACACAACATCGGCTACCAGGCCCCCGGCCCGGGCCGGGCCCTCAGACCCGGGAACCATTCCCCGAGTAAGAGCGGCCGTCGCCGCCACAGCCCCCAGGGAACGAGCGGAAGTGCGCCGGGCGTGCGCGCGTACGCGGGCCGGATGTCTGCCGGGCGTCGCGGACGCGCGGCCCGCCATGTTTGTGCGGGGCACTGGGCACTGGTTTCTGTTGTTTGCATTCTTTTTTCCTTCCGCAGCGTGAGTAGTCACACGAGGCATAGTGAGCCCCTTCGAAGATCTCGTGGGAAATACTGAGTTATTGTAAAAACTGTCTTGAACAAAATAAACAGAAAGAAATGCATTCGGCCGCCATCATTGAGCGGGGCGCCCAGTCGGACTCGGACTTGGGGGGGGCAAGGAGTCGCGGTTGCTAGGCAACAAGTACGCGGCTCTTGTTTTCCAACAAAGAGATTAAATCTCCAATTCTGTTCTAGCCGGCGCGCGAGACTGGGGAAGGGACGCGTGCAGCAGCCAATCGCGTCCTTCGAAACGAGGTTACTACGCAACACTGCCATCAATTTGGAAGCGTGCGGCTGTTTTCTCTCGAGGAACCTAACTGGAGGCTGCTAGGCAACACCTGATGGCTGTTTTAATGTTACAAATGAAATCTCAAAACTACCGAAAGGGGAGATAAATACATCGTGTAATTCTGAAAAATCGGTAGTGATCAGCTACCATAAAGTCACAAAACATAAAAATTTAAGGGCTGGAGATTTAGCTCAGCACAAGGTTGTGAGTTCAATCTCCGGTACCAATTAAAAAAAAAAAAAAAACTTCATCAATTTACCGGTCAAAGACCACATAAACCAAATTTAAAAATCTACAATAGCCACGCGTGGTAGCGTGGTAGCGTGGTAGTGCCTGTAATCCCGGCAACATGAGTTCGAGGCCAGCCTAGGCCACATAATGAATTCAAACCAGCCTGGATTAAAGAGCGAGGTCCTGTCACAGAAAAAAAAGTAGCTTAGTGGTAGAATGCTTACCAAGCATGTATAAATTCCTGAGTCCATCTGATCCCCAGCCTTGCTAAAAATAATAATAAATAGAAGTGTTATGAATTTTCCCAACACAAAAAAGTAAGTGAGGTGATGGGCATACTAATTATGCTGACCTGATCAACACACACTGTATACATTTTACTCCATCAGTATGTACCAATATGTGTCAATTAAATATTTTAAATACTTTAAAATTTCTAAATGCCCAACATTTGAAAATTGATCATCTTTACCAGTTAATAAGTAGTAGTAGAAAGCCCATTGAGCCTGGGGCAGTGATGTAATCCCAGATACTCTGGAGGCTGAGGCAGAAGGATCACAAGTCCAAAAACAATTGGGACAAATTATCAAGACCCATCTCAAAATAAAAATGGCTGAGTGTAGCTCAGTGGTAGTGCAATCCGGGGTTCAACCCCTGATAACAAAAGAGGAGGAGAAAAACAAGAAAGAGAAACTGCTCAAGTGGAGTGGAGTGTGTTATTATGTCCACTTCCACTGAATAATGCGCTGACCCGCTGATTTTACCCAAACTTACCCAAGGGCAATTATTCTTTCCAAAATTAGTTGGAATGAGGAAGACAAATTACACCAGTGGGTTTTGTTTTGTTTTGTTTTGTTTTTCCCATCTGAGGATTGACTCGAGAGTCTGGCACCTAGGAGGAAAGAGCTGTACCAATTAGCCACATCCTCACCCCTTTTTAAAAAAAAAAATATTAAGATGTTTTGTTTGGGTTGTTTCTTTTGTTTTGTCCTGAGACAAGGTCTTACTATGCAGTTCAGGCTGGACTTGAACTCATTGTACAGCCCAGGCTGGCCTTGAAATTATGGTGATTCTCCTGCATCAGCCTCCTAAGAGCTAGGGTTACAGGCATGCGCCACCACATCTGGGAACATTGACCTCTTTTTTTTTTTTTTTCTTTTTCTTTTTTCTTTTGGTACTGGGGGTCGAACTCAAACCCTCACGTTTGCCAGGCAGGCACTTACGACGCTGAGCTAAACCCCCAGCCCTGGAGCATTGACTTCTTAGCAGCAAAACTGGAAACTAGGCGATGGTAGAATAACTATGTGCAGTTCTTTGAGAAAAATTAACTATCAGGGCCAGGGATTTAGCTCAATGGTACAGTGCCTGCCTGGCAAGCATGAGGTGGTGAATTCAATCCCTGGTACCAAAAAATTAACTGTCGTCCAACAGTTGTTCAATAATGAGGGAGACAAATTGACTTTAGACAATATTAGAATTAAACTCCAAAAGACATATTTAGGAAAAAAGAAAAATTTTAAATTCTGCTTTAAATTCCTCAGGAATTCTGAGGAAGGATGATTTATAAGAGGGGAAAAGGATAGAAAAATGAATTATAGACATATGTATAATTATAAACCTTGCCTGCATAAAATAATAAAAGTATTCAAACTGGTTGAAGTAGCCCAGTCCTCAAAAGAAAAAAAAAAACAGTTGTTGCTGGGTTTGTTGGGGAACACCTGTAATCCCAGCACTCTGGAAGGATGAGGCAGGAAGATCAAGAATTCAGAACCTTCACTGTGGGGAGCTGTTTTTTTTTTTTTT
>PVJX010003380.1:0-109598 GCA_004027295.1 Dolichotis patagonum
CTTCGGGCCACTGAAAGTCTGCCACACTCACAGCTGCCCCCCAGAGAGGGGAGGAGCTCCTTGTTCTCCTGGCACCCCGAGTCACCCGCATGGTGCAGGTCCTGAGGCACCAGGGTCTCTCTCCTAGAGGCCGCCAAAAGTCTGCCACACTCACCTGCTATTTCTTTCTGATGAATTGACCATTACATTTCCAAAGTTCTGAAATGGTCAACAGACCACAGAAAGAATTCTCTTTAGGCTCCTGTTTGAAACCAGCAGCTACAGCAATCTGCTGGCCTTGCTTCAGGGCCACTCTCTTCCTTTTTTGAGCCAATGTAGCCATCTTGTAAACTAGGTGTCACCAAGCCCGGTATGAAACAAGTCTGTTTCTCCAGGTTGGCAAAATAGATTCCAGAGCTACTCTTAACATGACTACAATGTCATTAACATTTGGGTCCCTCTCTTTTTCAGGAGAAATCGAGAGATGCACGTACATCAAGTACCACTACTCCTCAGCAACCATCCCCAGAAACCTCACGTTTAACATTACGAAGACCATCCGTCAGGACGAATGGCATGCCCTGCGTAAGTACACCTCAGCCTCTTTGGCTGTGACTATATGTGATGTCACCTCTGGATGGCTTGGGGGACTGGATACTCCGCCTTCTGGGATCTGTGGACAGTCTCAGGGCCTTGTACTGGTCAGAATTGCCTCAGCTTTGATTGGATTATAGATTTGGGGAGTTTACTTCTAAAAAAAAACCCCAGCAACACTCAAATGAAACTAACAAACAAAAACAAGGCTCTGGAAGTCAGATAATGATCTTATTGTATTATCCTGGTATGCATTTAACGTTTCACCTCCCCAAATAAACTTGCTTGTGGGATTTAACTCCAGCATGTCGTCGGGTTGCTAGGAATATTATCATGGCAACCTGCTAGTGCCTCATGTTGTCATTTGCAAAAGGAGCTGGTGCTTGCCAGTGGCATAACTGTGGGGATTTGCACATGGGTGGGCAAGAAGCAAGTGGATTTTGCCTCAACTACAAATTTCCGGTGATGGGCTTCAGGCCTTGGCTCACCCATGATTCCTTAGCACAGATCAGATACTGTAGTCGAGCCTGTTGGTTAGGGAATTTCTTTGCCATGGATTGTTAAATTACTATAAAAGGGTGACTTAATGAGCCAACAGGGTTGGCTGGCTATTTTTTGCTTCCTGGCCATGGAGATCCACTGTCTGTCTGTGGCAGAAGCACCCTCCCTCCTTGCTGGCACAGATCTTCTTGCTGACTGTTTTGTGAGTAAGCATCCTGCCATGTCTCCTGCAGTGGTCAGGTGTTCCTTTTTCTTTCTTTCTTTCTTTCTTTCTTTCTTTCTTTCTTTCTTTCTTTCTTTCTTTTTTTTTTTTTCTCAACAACCGAAAGTGAAGGTTCAGTTTACATGGAAAGGCAAAGGACTGTTTTATTTTTTCTTGATATCAGGAATCCCTAAGTGATAAATTTGAAGAAAGCAGCTTTCTGGGCTGAAACATCTTTCTTTACTGTTGCTTAGTTTTGTTTGTAGGTGTGGGGTCCACTTTTTGGTTTGACTTTTACCACCTGTAGTGTGGCATGGAGAGTGGAAAGGTGTGAGAGATGAGAAAAGTTAAGCGGAATAGAACAGTCATTCACTGGTTTCAGGGAAAACTTTGGGTGTCCACATGATTGTTACCAGTGCTTCTGGCCTGCAGTGATGCAGCAGGTGCCAGCAGACTGCTTCCCCTACAAGCTATAGTCATTGCTCTAGGCACCAGCACACAGAGGCAAAGAGCTTAAAGAACATTCCTGTGTGCTAGACATTGAGCTAACCATGCCACATCCTTATTTAATTTTAATGTGCAATTTGCCTTACAGATCCTAATAATTGAGGTTATTAATTTCTTTATGGAGGTAGATATGTAAGGACCCAAATATATACATAAATGACAATAGTTGCTGATTTCCCACAGTATATTGGTCTAGCATAGTCACTCAATAGGAGCCTAAAAGAGATCTTCAAAACATGTAATTCCTGTTGATTTGCCACTTAACTCAAACAGATTATGGGGTTCCTACTGGGATTCAGAATGTAAGAAGGAAGAAGTTATTGACATTGAAGTTTCAATTCAAATGAACTCAGTCTAACCAAAGCTACTGAGTTTCTGTAAGTGCCAGGCATGGTGGATACCCAGGCCACCAGAAGCTCTTTTAAGGGGCTTGAGTTGGGGGGTGGAGAAGGCTGGGGGTGGGGAGGCATTCACAAAGCAAATAATTACAAGGCAATGAGGTAATTACAATATAGGAAAATTGCTTCAAGCAATTAAGATAGTTTGTGGAATTTTCAGCAAGGAGAATTATTTTGGTGTAAATTGCACAGATACACTTCAATGGAAACCTGGTAGAACTCTTCCGGCTGTACACTCTGTACTTGTCTGGAATGCAAAGAGCTCACCCATTGGGGTGTCACTGAAAACATGTTACACAGCCGCAGCAAAGACAGGCTTGTGGGGAGGTCCCTCTTTGAGCCCTGTATGTCTCCAGGAAGCTCATTCTCCAACTGTAGCACTGTTGGGTCCTGAAAAATCTAATGTGTAGCTTATGCTGTGAATTGGGGTGCTAACAAGTCTATTTTTAACTGATAAAAGCCATCAGAATGGTTGATCTATGTAAAGGTCTCTGGCACATAGTGTTGGGTGAATTGATGCTACTCTTTGGTGAGGGATTCATCTGCCTCTTTCCCAAGTCGCCTAATGGGCTATTAAACTGGCAGAGAGCATTTGCCATGGCTGAATTTCATGAAGGCTCTTTTGCGCTAGAGGGCAGGTGAATATCTGAAGCTGGTACTAAGTGTGATCAGGAAAGCTGCGTGACGAGGAAGGACAGTAAGTGTCTGTGTTAATTTTCAAAGGTCAGTTGTTCATGATATTAGGTGGGAAGTGGGCATAGAAACCCCCACTGACATAAAGTGGCAACAGTCAAAGATGAGCGGCTCCTTTTAGCAAGCAAACAAACAAACAAAAAAAAAAAACAACCCCAAATCTGATTTCTTTGCTTGTTTTGAGAGTTCTGCACTCTTTCATATCTGAGATCAAATGAATAAATCCATTTTGATATTAAGTTAGTTATCATTTTATAATTTGACCATAATATCTTACTTTCTGTAATTTTTCTCAGTAGATTAAGTTTTGCCCAAGGAAAGCAATTTGAGTTTGTCTTTTGTGAAACAACTTCTGGCAAGTATTCAGACTTTGGTTCACCTCGGTTTGTATTCTTGTATTTCATCAGGAATTTATATGCGATCTGATCATCAACCATTGTGGGGAAGATGTTTTCAAATAGGAAAAAGCACAACTTGGTTTATAACTGTTGTGTTTTTTTTTTGAAAGTTAAGCCTACCAATGGGAGGCTCGCTTGCAGAGCTGTGAGCCCTTGGCCTCCCAAACTGGTGAAAGCAGGTGAAACCACCTGTGGACCATGAGGCTCGCAGACCTAAATGTAAAGGTTAAGCTTCAGAGGCAGCAGAGGCCAAAGATCAAGCCTGTGTACCTGTATAGATGGGGGGTGTAGAAGGTGGCCTTTGTGCCGGGTTCTCAGGATGAGTTGGGCACAGAGTTCTGACACTGGTGTGGGTGGCAATCCTGGAGAGACACCGTGGGAGCCTGTTCCTTTTTCCCACCCTAGAAGAAGGCAGGAGCCCATCCTGAGCCAGGATTCTGTCCTCGGTACACCGGTCCCGTCCACTACTGCCTTCCTTTGGTCCTAGTAACCCATGTGGGTGGCAGGGGTGGAACAGGTGCCTCTGTGGGCTCCTCACTGAGATCCTCCTGCTGTCTCCAGGGCTGGAGGAGGCTACAAGTGTCACTGGCCAGCAGAGAGGGCACAGGTAGCCTTGGGAGATGAACTTGGCAAGGGCCCTGTTTGGATGGGTTGTCTGGTTTAATGCTTTGCACGTGACAGAAGCTGGTTACGAGCAGCTGGAGCGGCTTGGGAAGCTGGGTGGCGCTGCAGGGGCACTTTCAGCAGCACTGCTCCCTCCTCTGACTACAACATGTCCCCACAGGCTTTTCACAACTCACATTTCAGTCTGAGGTGGCTGCAGAGTTCTCCAAACAAGTGCATCCTCAAGCAACCCCCAAGGGCACCGGAGGCTGGTCTGAGTGTCTGTGTCTTTGTCCTTTCTGGCACAGAGTCCTCTAGCCTGCAATCTGAACACTTGCTCATTATAGGGAAAGAGCAGACAGGTGGGGGAGGCTGGGTGGCCAATGACTGGGATCAGGCAGCCAGGGTGGGCTGGCAGGACCATGGTAACAGAGCCTGCCTGAAACTGTGGGGCTGACACCTGTAGGAAGGTGTGGGAGGGGCCCTTCTTCGCCCCATCTCCTGATCTGCTCGGCAGGGCCCTGGGAAGTGGCTGTGGCCAAATTTCCAGGTTGGATCCCTGGGACTCCCTGTCACTGTGTTTGTGAAGTCAGACTTTCTCATTCTACTGGGCCTTGGTAAGATGGAGATTTGAGCTCACAGTTGATTGCCACTGGATGTGAGAATCCCAGAGCTGAGGCTCCACTTTGCTGCAATCAGATCTTCTGTTATCTGCTGAGAGGCTGTGAGCCAAGGAAGCTAGAGATTTGTTTTTTTTGAAGCCTCTGTCAAGACTGAGGGTTCAGCTAATTAGATTGGATGGTCATGTGGCACATTCTTAGCTGAGAGTGGGGAGGGGGAGAATGAGGGAGGGAGGGAGGGAGGGAGACAGAGATACAGAGAGAGAGAGAGAGAGAGAGAGAGAGAGAAAGAGAAATATGCTTTCCTTTCCCCACTTTCTGCCCTGACCACACCCAACACAAGTCAGTCAAGCCTCCCATGCTGGCTTGGATGCCAGTTTCTGGAGTGGACCCTGCTAAGTACCCTGGACATAGAATAGGCCCAAGTGGAAGAGCTGCCATTGTTCACGGCTTGGGGGCCCCACACCTCTGCCCCACCCAGGGGTCATGTTACTAGTGGAGCAGAGAACATGTATGCTGAGAAGCTACCCTGAAGCCAGGTGCAGGGACTGTAGTGAAAGTCAAGCCTGGCTAGAAGAGGGAGGAGAAGAGGGGGACAAGGAAGATGGAGATGGAGACAGACTTTGTGAATGAGTGAAGGCATTTTGGTGCACCCAAAGAGGGACAAGAAATCCCAGCCCTGCATGTTTTGCCTACTAGAGGTGCCTAAAAACCTGTGCAGCTCCTGGAAGTTCTCTTTGACTCTTGCCTGCAGGATAGCTCAGTCTTGGGGCACAGTCCCACCAAGCTTGCATGGAACAAGGAACCCCATGAGTCTTGCCACTAGTGTAGAACTCATACTTCATCCTGTTTGGCCACGCTCTCCCTGGTCGCCCTCATCTGTCACTCCTATGCCCTCTTCCTCACTCTTTCTCTTTCTAGAATTAGAGGGTCTTGCACTGAACGGCATCTTCCTAGTGCTGTTTAGATGCCTTCCAATCACCCCAGGCCCTGCCTACCTCTTAGACCCCAGGTAGTTCCTTGTTCCTCTCCCCACTGGTATCAGCCCTGTGACCTTGGACTTCTGTAGGTTCTTTGCTACTAGAAAAGAAATGAGAGAGATTTTTTCCAGTGGACTGACCCGAGAGTTGGTAGCCCAGCCTGCTCATCTGTAACCAGCTTCTCTCTGGTCTTTCTTCCCAGTCAGCCCTGAGCATCTTGGCCTCCTGGTCCCTTTCCCTCAGCTGTCCCTGGTTGTGATCAGATAAATGTTGTAGACTAAAAGGCTTGGGACTAACTACCAGTGAGTACAACGGGATCCGTTTCTTTGTTCACACCAGTGGTAATGCTGCTTGGAGGTGACCTGGGGTTTATTCCCTGGAGCCCAGTCTGCTTTGTTACAGCTCCTTTGCAAACAAGGTAAGCAGGTCAGGAGGGGAGGGGCTGGCCGGAGAGCCCACCTTGATCTCCCGAGCCTGAGTAGAATTCAGAATCAAGGTCCGGAACTCTGCCCTCCAGCTATTTTTTTTTCCCTTCAGCTTTTGGCTGTTGTTATGTAAAACAGCCTAATGAGGTAAACATCCCAGACCGCTGAATCTTTGGTCCCCTGCAGCATCAGCCATTTTCCTTCTCCTGCTTCCTTGCAACCGAGCTCAGCCAGTGTGAAGCTCTTACTGTGGGCAGTCTGTTGGGAGCTGCCTCTTGCTTGTAAGATTGGCAGCCATGGGAATCATTAGTAGCAAGAAGCCATCCTGAGCTGGGAAAGCTTGGTAGCACCAATATTCAACCAACACATCATCACCATGTGTTACCGGGTAACAGAAAGTCTTTGCTCTTTGCAAACCATTCCACATCTCCCCGGCCCAGCTCCTGCAGGAACACTGTAACCCTTGTGGGACACCCACAACCTGCAGCCCACGGGCTGCTCTGTGCCTATCCTCCTGGAGCTCTTGCAGCATTAGGGCAGCAAGCCAGGCAGAAAACACAAACCCCTTAATGTGATAAACACCTAGACCTGCCCTTGCAGCAGTAACTCACCTGGGGATCTTTTCTCGCCTGTGCGGCTTTTCTGCCTGTCAAAATTCACCTTTGCTTTGTCCCACTCCCTCAAGCTTTGGCTGGGGAACAGGTTCACTCATTAGATGAACCCTTTGAGCTAAGGCTTTAATACTTTGGATATTTTCTCTGGGTATTATCTTTTTAGTTTTTCAGGTGACTCGCTCAAAGAAAGGATGGGGAGATGATTACAGAGAGATGGAGATGCTTTCCACATGCAGCTGTTGATTGTACCTACTCAAATAGCTAGTGTGGCTGGATGAAAATGATTAAAATGAAGTGCGTAAGGAGAAACATTTATTTTTGAGATGGCCAATGAACAGAGAAGGAAGGAAGTACGGAGTAGGAGTGGAATGCAGTATAATCTTTAGTATTAGAGGCATTCATGTACAGGAAAAAAACTGCCAAGCAATGCTGGGCTGGTGTAATTGCAGTCTTTAAGCCACAATTCATCTGAGTGTGCAGGTCCAATTTTGTGCTGGGAATTAGTTGGAAACCTGGCCTGGAGGCATTTCCTCAGCTTCTGCAGAGTGGAGGTTGTTTTCTTTTGGTTGACCCTGCTGATTTGGGTACCACCATGGAGAACTGGGCACAACCCCAATGGCCTCTTTCATCCATTTGTTCATTGATTCATTCAGCATTCATGGAGTGCCTGTTCTGAGAAACCCCACGATAAGTTCTGGAGGGAGTGTTAAAAGATATTCTTCTTTCCAAATTGGATGATATACAGTATTTCTAGGTGTCAACCAGGCAAGGGATCAAACTGGTTGTGGCTTAATGTTTATTAATTGCCCGGAGAGTGAAGGCTAATATTGCTGACCTGTACACACCATGGGCTCCAATTTCCATATTCAAATCAGCAAAGATTCATTGTGGGGAAGATAAAAGTACAATGTAATATAAACTACCATATCACAGAGGTATGGCCTGTTTATTACAGTAAGGAAAAAGTGGAGAAGGTTTCTGATCTGCCTCAACTCTGCCCTCCAGGGGATCTGTCCAGTCGCTAGTGCTGAAAAAGAAACAATATGGTAGGTGGTCCTTTTAACAGAGCGAGCAGAGCTCAGCATCCAGACAAACTGCCACAGTGAGAAGAGACAGTTCTAGGAGCTGAGTTTTCCAGCAAAGACTGCTCAGCAAAAGGAAATCTTGGTTAGGCAAACATTGATATCTGGGTAGACAGACAACTGGCATCAAGGTAGAGTCAGCAGATACGTGGATAGTAGGTGCTGCTTGGGGATTCAGGACTGCATGATTGAATTCCCAGGGAGCAAGGTTGGTGAGAAAATAAAGTATGGTGTATCAAGGAGGTAGAGTAAGAGAGAGAGAAACCAGTTATAGGGTACATAGGGCAGAAGTGCTAATAAGGCAGGACGATTGGTCCTGGATTTGGGGGGTTGGTGTTCTGAATATGAACAGGATTATAGGGAGGACAGAGAGGAAGTGATTGGGAACAGAGATAGTGTAGCAGAAAAAAAAACAAGTTCTAAATTGTCTTGGCAATGGTCTTATCAGAGTCAAAACCAGTGGTACCTAAATGTGATCTGTGACCCAGCAGCAACATCATCATGCAACTTGTTAATGATGGGAATTCTCGGGCACTAGCCCACACATATTGAGTCAGAATCTCTAGGGGGGCAGCTGGCAACTTGTGTGATTCTTAACACCTTAAAGTTCAAGACTGAATCCTCGATTTGGAGGGCTTTGATGTGGGCTTTTGTGTACAGAGACAGCTCAGGCAGGAGACTTAGGGTGAGAACTGGGAGAGACAATGTTGCATTTCTCACATAGAAGCAGGACTTTCATTTGTGTGACATTTATTGATGGTTTTTATTTGGTTATAGCTTTGGAAATTTTCTTTTTATCCATGTGTCTCATTGTTAGTTGAATAAAACAGCACAGAAAAGGTAAGGTGTAGTACCCTTTTGTATTATGTATGTTAATCATGCTAGCACCTTGCCTCAAGTCTCTATCTCGTGTCACCAGCATACCTCCCTCATTCAGAATAGACTTCAAGATCCACCAAATGCAGGGGACATTGTACTGAGTTCTAGCTCTGCCACTTTTTAGGCATAGGACCTTGTGCAAAGTGTTTAAGTGTTTTGAACACAGTGTACTCATCCGTAAAGTGAAGGTAGTAATGGCTGCCTTGAGAGTTACATGGTTTAAAGTGAACAAAATGGTTCATGCAAAAATCTATTGGTAACTCTGCAGAGTCCAATACCACAATGCTAAGGTGCTATCATATTGGGGCACAGGACTGTCTCAGGCCCTAAATTTTCCATAGGGCCTGGGAGATACATCTCTGAAATGACATTTCATTGACTCAGGGGCTTTGCTGTTCCACTCTGTGCAACCTGTGTGGGTGAGCTTGGCTTGTACATGGCTGTGTGTGTTGGAGGATCTCTTGTGGGTCTGTTGTCTACACAGGTGTGTGGTGGGAACTTGTCTCAGGTGTTTATAGTGTGGGAGTAAAAAGTGGCTGAGGGCCTTATTTGCTGGCAGCAGCGTGGCATATTGTGAAAGGAGCTGCAGAGTAGAAAATCATCAGCGTTTGAGATCCTCAGTGGGATAGCAACGGCAGAAGCAGCCTTCTAATTTATCAGTCGTGTCCAGCAAGAACTCTGTTTAAACCCTAACATGAGTCTGTGAAAGAAGATTTATATACTTGGTGTCTAAAAAGTCACATTTGAGAGCTTTGAAGATACACACAGTGTGAGCTGATACTGTGGGGAAGTGAACCCAAAATTTCTAACTATTGTAGCTCAGCCCTGCATTTTAGGAAAACTGTAACCACCAATATGTGCTGTGAGCAGATCCTCTTCTTTTTAGAAGTGAAAACATACCCCAAAGGGAGAATCCTCGGAGGCCGTTAGGGGTATAGAGAATGGAGGGCACAGGCAGAGGAAAACAGCTGCTGTCGAAGGGAGAGGGAAGCAGTGTGGGTGACATTACTATACTGGGGGAAGTGGAGACCAATGGGGAGTGCAGGGTCTCCCAGAGAGACTGCCAAGCACTGCCGAGGCGTAGGCTCAAGTGCCATTGATCCTGACGGAGTCAGTCAGTGACAGGCAGCACTGGCTTCTAGGAGGAGGCACTAGATTTCTGTACTCATGCCTGAGAAGAAACGCTGCATGAACTGACCAGTTTGAACATGTATCAGTACTGTCTTATGGTGGCGTTACCAGGTGGAGCTAAGACATTTGGGACACATGATACGGGCTTCGACGGATGATTTGCAGGCTGACCTTCTTCCTTATGTTATTTGCTATTTGCAATCTTTGTTGTCTTCCCCGGAAATTTAACTCTGGTTTGAGCTTGGTGGGCACAGTAAGCCAAGAGGCCTATGTGGTTCTGGATCTTTCTGGTTTCCCCGAATTTGTCCTACTTGGACTTCAGCTCTGGTTCCAGGTGACAGGTGGGGTGGAAGGCAAGGGAGAGAGGACACCAAAGCCTTAGTGGCACAGTGCTGGTCTTGCCTCACTGTCTACGCATGCTTATCTAAAAAGCCTTCCTTGCACAGTTGATATGGAATACAATTCAAGCATTCTTAGGTGCTTCAAAACTCAGTTCTCCATTAGTGCTGTCTGAAAGAATTTCCTGAAGTACTACAAATCTAAATTGTAGCTGCAACCCACATGTGGCGACTTCAACCAAGAAACTGAATTTCAAGTGTTATGTAATATAAATTAATTTAAATTAAAGTAGTCACATGTCCAGTGGTTGCCATACAAGACAGCAGTTCCACACAAATAATTCTCCCACTTCTCATATAGACTCTATTTCTAAATTATTCACTTTTGATTCTGAACACACATACATTAAAAACACAACCTTGGATGTTAACTGCATACCTGGCCATTTTCAGGGAGTGTTCAATTTCATATCTAGATGTCTTCCCAAGCCTCATGCACTCCAGGGTGGGCTTTGAGAGGAGACTGGATCATGGGGGCTGATGCTTATTGGTGGATTGGTCCACTGATGAGTTTATAACCAAATGTGTTGGGAGGTGTAGCCTGGTTGGAGGACGTCACTAGGGGGTGACCTAGAAGAGTGAATCTTTCTCCCTATTCTTCCCTTGATCTCTCTCTGCTTCCCACTGCCATGCCGTAAGCTGCTTCCCCTCTGCGTGCCTTTCTGCTATGTCACCCTGCCTTGCATCCACCTGATTTTGGATTGAAACCTCCACAAATTGTGAGCCAAAATAAACCTCTCTCTTTTAAGTCATGGGTATTGAGTATTATGTCTTAGTGATGAGAAAGTAAATGAAACACAGAGATAGAACACATTTCTTTGAGTTCTCCAGGTCCTCCCTGGTCATTCTGCTCTTGGGCAGAAGCCCCAATTCCAGTACTATCTGGAGGTTGCTAGACTTTTCAGCTGACCTAGGCCCTCCTCTCTAATCTAGGCTAGGCTATCACAGGCTGAGCTCCCTAGGAATCAGCCTCAGTGTCTGGTCCATAGCAGGGAGAGGCCAGGCTGGGATGCAGGGGTAGGGACATACCTTGGAGGATGCTGGTCCAAGAATAGCCCTTCAGAGTTTCCTGGGTTATGCTGAAATGGCTGCCATCTTTATGCCTCCCACACTGGCCCCTTCTGGATGCAGGCTGTGGCAGTGGGCATGTGGCTGTGTCTGGGTAATCCCTAAGGGGGCCTGTTGCTGACGGCTAGCAGCCCTCCCAGAACCTGAGCAGCAAGCCCTTCTGTGAGTGGGGGCGGCACCTTGTCTCCCATGCAGGCATTCGTCTGAGGTACTCAGTTTGCTGGGGACGCAGCTGTGACTTAGAGGGCCAGCACCTTCACTAAAGCTAGAAGAGGTAGAGGGGAACTGGAAGCCAGGCTGCTGTGGCCACCCAGTTCATGGTCTTTGCCCGCCCTAGGAAGCTCACTCACCTCGTGGGAGGAGGACCCTTCCCTTCCCTTCTCCAAAAGGATCACCGTCTCCTAGTGACATGAGTCTTCCTCCCCCTCAGAACCCAGGCCGGCCACTGCCTCCATCTTGGAGCTCTAGAATTTAAAAGAAAGCTATTTATTTTCCACTTTTCTGTTTTTCCTTTTCATTTAATTACTGGTATCCCAACAGGATTTTTTTTCTATTGCTTTTCATTGCAAATGTATAGTATTTCATCTACATTATGAATTAAATAGGCTTTTGTGGACTAACCTAAAAACCCAATCATCATTTATAACAGACATGACTTTTCTGGAAATGGGCTCTGAATTCTAAATAAGTGACTCACAAATGAGGTTTGAGAATAGCAGTCATTTTGAAACTAGAGACTTTACTTTCTAGGCAGTTTTGCGTCTGAATGCCCGTCCCCCACCATTTGTCATTCTGAGGCCAGATCTCCAAATCTGATGCCCTCAACCCCCACGGTAGAAGCCTATTCCCTGTCCCTTGGTCTCAGTTCATGACAAGCTGCTGATACAAAATTAATGAATGCCCCTTGGTGCACAAACTTGGATAAAATCCTGAAACCCAACCAAGGGACATCAAGTGTCCTTGGTGCTAGGGATCATGCAGCGTCAGGCCTCAGTCTCTGCTCACATTGGTTAAATGAGACTAATTGTATAACATTTCTCAGAGGCTCTTTGTTTGGGCATCTGGCACCAAATTAGAAATGAACAGTTAGGGTTGTGTGTGTAAACTTCTGAAGCCGAGGGGCTGTTAAACACGAGTGTGAAGGTACCACGTTTAATTGATATCAGCATCTACATTTGGCACACCACCCCACCCCCTCATCCTGGAGCTTCCAGAGCCTGCATGGTTGCCAAGGAAACCAGGCAAAGCAGTCGTCCACGAGATCCCTGCCTGGAGCTCAGGGCATATCCTTTTGGGGGAACGGGCAGAGGAGAAGGAAGGGGTCCTCCAGGCATTGTTTGCAAGTGTAATGCTGACACCGTGTCCCTATAGGCAGCTCTGTACCAATACCTCTGCTGTCCCTCACCACAGCCTGGCCTAATCTGAGTGTCACATGCGTACTGCATGCCGCCTTCTCCCCATGCTATGTTGTCATTTGTTCTTGCCCTCAAGGGAGGTTTTTATTTCTACAAAGTAAAAATCCTTCACATCCGGAGGAGGAGTGACCTCTGGCTAGGGGTAAGGGTTAAGATTCAGTTGCTTAGCTTAGTTGACCTAACAGAAATGTGCTGTTTTAAAAATTACCCTCCTGGTTATTTCCCCATGAAATCTAACTAGAGGGGCTGGGATTCTGAGTGTTTGCCAGTCCTGGTCAGAGTTCTGTCACTCTGGCTAATGAACAGTCTCTGGTGGTTCTTTTTTTTTCTCTCTCTCTCTCTTTTTTAAAAAAATTTTATTTAAAAACAAAACAAAATAGAAAAAGGGGTAGCAACAATACAAGATTCCAAGGGGGGGGCAGAAAGAAAAGAACAAAAAATACTGAGAAGTCATTACCTGATAACTTACATACTGTCATCTTGGAAATAGTTGTTCAAGTTACAAAGTTAAAACATACAGAGTACACATTCAAGCAATGAGACTGTCAACAGTTCTGCTCTATGATATAACACAAATACAGTAATATGGTCATTCATCTTACACACTTAAACATACATGCAATTGTATCCTTTAGAGCACTTTCTTTTCCTCTCTTATTACAGTAGCAATTACACATTTTGGTTTTTATTACTCCTACAGTTATTATTTTTTACACTAGAAACACAATGCAATATTTATAAATATGGTTCTTATTTATTTAACTAATGAGGATAGTTTCAAGTTGTCTCCATTTGCCTATGAAAGCTTCAAGGTCATCCTTCTTCATAGCTGAGTAATACTCCATTGTATAAAAATACCACATCTTTTTCACCCACTCTGCAGTTGATGGGCATCTTGGTTGTTTCCAAGATTTAGCTATTACAAATTGTGCTGCTATGAACATGGGTGCACATATATCACCGTGATATGAACTTTTCAGTTCCTCTGGGAAAATACCCAGGAGGGGAATAGCTGGGTTGAATGGAGCGTCCACTCCTAATCTTCTGAGAATTCTCCATACTGATTTCCATAGTGGTTGCACCAGTCTACACTTCCACCAACAGTGAAGCAATGTTCCTTTTTCCCCACAACCTCACCAACATTTGTTATCAGTTGATTTCTTGATGGCAGCTATTCTTTCAGGGGTGAGATGAAATCTCAATGTTGTTTTAATTTGCATTTCTCGAATGACCAGTGATGGTGAACATTTCTTCATGTATTTATTTGCCATTTGTATATCTCTGTCTGAGAACTGAGTGTTCATCTCAGATGCCCATTTTTGGAGAGGGTCTTGGAATTTGGGGGGCTTGATGTTTTTCAGTTCTTTATATGTTCTTGATGTAAGTCCTTTGTCTGAGGAGTTGCTGGCTAAAATTCTTTCCCATTCTGTGGGTTTTCTTTTCACTCTGCTGGTGATCTTCTTTGAAGTGCAGAAACTTTTCAATAATATGAGATCCCAGTTGTTGATTTTCTGAAGCATTTCCCGTGCAGTTTTGCGTTTTGTTCATGGTTCTTGGAATGACCCGTAGGGCCAGCCCTTTACTCTTGGTGTTTACTGAGGGTCTGTGGCATGCACAGCGTTGGCGGTAGGGGGGAGAGAGCCCAGGGAGCCCCTGCTCTCCTAGAGAACACAGAGAAGCGACACTGACTCAGGATGGTAGAGACAAACACCACACCTCATTGGCGTGTTCCAGGGAAGGGAGGTGGATAACAGGTCAGGAAGGGTGACATTTGAAATGGACTAAATAGTTCAATCATTTACTTGAGTAAAACGTAGAGTTCATTTATCATTTACCAGGAATGATCTTGGCTTTGGATGGAGAAGGCAGCAGTCCCTGCCCTCCTTAGAGCATGTGTCCTCATATAATAATAAATAGTAGATAGTGAATGCTTAACATGTACCAGCAGCGTGGCAAATCCTGGACATGATTATTTCACTTAAACCCCACCTGTACTAGGAATAAATGTCATATCTGAAAGATGAGGAAACTAGAGTTAACAGAGGTTAAATAACTCATGGAAGAGCCATGAGGTGTGAGTGATGAGACTTCATGATACTTTAAGAAACTCATCTGTCAGCCAGGAATGGGATCGATGAGGAGGCAATCTGGACTCTGAGCAGCCTTCTGGGGTGTCATAGGCCTGAGACAGTGGGTTTTGTTCAGCCTCTCAGTAGGGATATGCAATATGATTCGGTAGCGTAAGGAGGTGAGGGCACCAGCTAAGAAGTGGCTACGCTTTCACATGAGCTTCTGGAGGGCAGATGGGGTCCTGGAGAGTGTGGACGGGGTCTGAGCAACCTCGGGCAGCTGTACCTGGGAGCACAGTGTCTCTAAAACCACTTTAACCATGGGTGTGGAACCTAACTCCTGGAAAACAAGCTTTCCTTAAAGCATCAAGAAGAACAAACTTTTGCTGAGCTTCCCTTCCCATACCCAGAAGTTATGTGTGTACACACACACACACACACACACACACATTCAAAAGCTAATTCAACCTAGGCATTTGAATATGGTTTGTCCCTTCTGAAAGTCATGTGGAAACTTAATTGTCTTTGTATGGAGTGCTGGAAGGTGAGGACTTTAAGGGGTGATTGGGTTTTTGAGAGGGATTAATGTCTTTCTCATTGTACTAGATTGGTTACCACAAGAGCAAGTTGGTAAAAAGTGAGGTCATCCTTGTGTTTTACCTTCTTAGCATGTATCTCCTTGTCCACTTTTGCCATGAATTGAAACAATACAAGACCCTTACAGGAACTACTGTATGCTCTTAGACTAGAATTAAGAGGTAAACCTCTTTTCCTCATAAATTACCTAGTGCCAGGCTTTCCATTATAGTTATAGAAAATGGCTTAAGGCATCTAATAAATGTATGAACCTTATATCTTTTTGACCTAGAATCCTGAAGGCTAAGCTTCATTTTTATTGTTATTAAAGTCCATTAATCATAGTTATTAGTCCATAAAAAGTTAGTTTTCATGTATGTATATGTATTCCATCTAAATAAATATGCCAAGACTACCAAGCCAAAGTCTATACTTTTTCTTCTAAACAAGTCTAAAGTATCAAAATTATGCTTGAGAACAAAAATCATCTGAAACATAATTTATAAATTCACTAATTGTTCACACACCCAGATTTACAAAGGTAGATTTTATCTTTTGCTTTTTAAACTGGATTCTCATCTAGGGTTCGTGAGGGAGGATAATCAGTGAGTAGCTATCGTTTACTTTCAGGAATGGGGTTCCACTATCTGTGGGATTGGAGCTGTGAATAATTCAATATGGTTCCAAGCTCCTTTTTCCCCTCTTGCGGTTGAGCTTATTAAAATTGTATGAACAAAGAATACCAGTGAGAAGCTGGCCAGTAACCTCTGTATCCGCTGTCAGAACTTCCAACAGGGTCTCCTAATAACCCCAGCCCACCACTTCGGGAACTCTCAGCTGCCACCGGCCTGGGGGTGGCCAAATGGTGAGTGAAGGAGGCAGCAAGGAACAGTAGTAGGCTGTCTTTTCTCTAAGGGCGGTTCCATCCATTTGCTGGGGAACCATCCTGGCATTGCATGGAAATGAAATGCTGTCTCTGTGCTCATTATTGATCAACTTAGTCATCACTGTTGGCCTCATCATTAAGCATTTATGGTTTACTGAGTGAAAGGTAAGTGCTGAACAGATGGGGCACCCTTTTTAGAGGCTTTCCAGGACTAATTCATCTGCTCAGGGGATGGAGTCTCCCTCCAGAGAAAGAATGTGAACTGAAGTCAACTGATTACATTTGTTTTGATTTTTTAAGGTGGGGGGCATTTGCACTAAAATTTGATTACAATAATACTATACTCTTTTGAAAAGTGGTGTGGTTCTTTTGAAACTGTCATTGCATGGGTCAATGTATAAAGTTTCTAGGGCCAGCTAGGATTCCACTTAGATGCCCAAGATGGTGGAATCAAATAAGACTCTGAAAATGTCAGGACCAGACCAACTTTAAAACTTGTTGGGGAGATTAAAATCTAACAGTAAATCCAGTTAATCTTGAAAGGAGGTAGGAAATTTGAGACAGACACTGTTGCCAAGTGCTACTCCATGCAGCAAGCGTTTCCTCATGATCTGAACTTTAAATTTCTGACTTCAATCCTCTGTAACTACTTCCCCACCCAGCTCCATGGAACAGGGGAGACAAGCTTTTTTATTTCCTTATTATATTAACATTTCTCCCTCCTTTTATATGTTCTTTTCCATCAGCTTATTTCATTTCTCCTGATGATCAAATTAAAGCATGATTATTATAAAAAATTTGGCAGTAAAATATGAAGAACTGGAAAAACTTCATCAATATATTCATATGACTATATCCTTTGCACTTCCGTGTTTTCCATAGTATAAATATGTAATTTTATGTTCCTAGTTTTGCTTATAGTTGTATGATCAACATTTCTCCTTGTCATCAATACTTCATAAACATAATTTTAATGACTTTGTAATATTCTACTATATGGATACATATATATTTCACTTAATCTTTCCTCTGAAGTTAAATATTTATGTTAACTAATTTTGAGCTGTTATACTAATGTTATAGTAGTAATCCTTGTGTATAAACCTTTAATGATATTTTTGATAATCTGTGTAGGATAAATACCCAGAATAGGAACTACTGGCTCAAAAGATATAAACATTTTTTTGAGATTCTTGCTGGGTCATGCTCCAAATTGCTTTCTAGAAAAGTTGAGCCAATTTATAGTTTTATTCAATTTTACCTACATCAAAAATTCTTTTACTGACCCTAAATATATGCTAATTTGATTGATGAAGAATAATTATTCATTTTTGAAATTTTTATTACTGTGTTGTGGGGAGGATTGAGGTTGAGAAATGGTTATTAACCATTTGTGTTTCTTCTTTTTAAAGTTCTCTATTTGCTTTGTCTCTAGCTTCCCGTTCCTTTGCTGATGCTACCTCTGGGTAAACTGATCAGGCATTGGTAGGGGTGCCATATGGCCACGGCTGCCTTCTTACGTTTCCTTCTGTTTAATCTTTTCCTGCGTTTTCAGATTTCCCTTTTAGGGCTAAAGAGAACTCCTGGATTGGAGGCACCACACTCTAACTGGTGTTCAGAAAATAAATCTAGCGGCTACTTAAATGGGTGCAGTAATATTTGGAGGTTTATGGCTGTTGAAGCTGTTTAACACTTTAGGAAACTCAAGGAGGAGAAACACTGTCTTGTTTGCATCTGTATCTTCAGTGCTTCAGGAAGAGCTGGTGCATGCAGAAAGCAAGGAACTTAGTGAATATTTGTTGAGTGACAGAACAAGCCATCTCCAGATTCTGGCTCTTTACCATGATATAGGCCTCCTCATCCAGAGTCCCATCACTGAGCTCAAGGAAAGAACCACAGGGTTGCAAGGAAATTTGAAATTAATCTACATTTTGCAATTTGTGCAAAAATGTAATTAGATTCCTTCTCCAGAGGTAATCCATTAATATAATCAATGATTGCAGTTACCCAGTGTGTAACCTTAAGAAAAATTGCAGATGGCTCATAAAAATACACACTTGCTTAGTAAAATAATTCTGCACTCAGTACAGCCATTTCTCTTTCTGGTTTATATTTGACATGGTATCTTCTCTGCAGCATTCCTGTATAGCAATAGAAGCAGGGCCTGCTCCCTGGGGCTGGAAGGGGCCTCTTAGATACCTGCTTGCAAGATGGAGAGCTTCTGCCTAGATCCTGCAGAGGGACATGGGTCTCACTGTTGGGCAAGTCGCTTTCCTGTGGCTCACTAGCTGGTGCTTCAGATAATGGACCACACCAGTTGGGGAGACTTGCTCTTTCCATACACCCTAACTCTTAGTGAAAATATGAATAAACTTGAACTGATGCATGTAAACTTAGGGCCTCAGATTCCTTACTCCCTCCTATAACTTACTTCTTCCTTCTCCTGCCAGAAGACTTCCCCTAGCACTAGTGTTCATGGATCTCCAGCCATTCTGCCTTTAGCAGCAGGCAGGCCCATGCCTCATGAGGACCCTGAACTCCCACTCCAGGGCCTGTGGAGATCCACCAACCAGGCCTCAACCCCAAAGAGCAGAGGGCTGGGAATGAACACGTCATAGCCTGACTGGGAATGTTTGAGAAGACCACCTGAGCTCAGCTGCGAGCTGCCCTGCCTGAACGCCATAGCACCATAGATGATGCTGCTTCCTTTAGTTGGGAACTTTTGTATCTTAGAACAGATGGAGGGAAATTACATTGGCTCATATGTGGTAATCCTGAAGGAGTCTGTCAGTTCAGAGATTGGGTCTTGGTCTTCCTTTTCCCTCTGTCCAAGGCAGATTGAGGTGGGAGGCACCAATGGTGTACAATATATTGCTGTCAGCACTCTTTCTATTGGCATGGTAACTATCTACTGCCGTACTTATTTCTCTAGAGCATGGAAGATGTCCTAGTCAGCTTTTAGTCCCAGTGTCTAGTGTGATATGTGGCAATAGTAGGTATGAGAGACCTTAATTGAAAGAAGTTAGAGTATAAGAGTGGAGTTAGGGTTAGGATTAGCTCAAAGCACAATAGTGCTGATCTTTAGGGAATTGTTGAAGGTAGAGTTTACAGTGTTGCTATCTGGGTCAGTCTTGTTCTTAAGCTGGATTTTCTCCATTTTCCTTAGGAACTCTGGGAATTTCTCTCTAAGTTGTAGATCACCATAAGCTCTTCTTCCACTTTGGGCAGGTTCCTTTTGGGAGCTTCCTATGCATCTAAACACAGATGGATGTTAAAAACTAGTCTGGGTATCTTATAGCTACTGTATCCTTCTTGGGTACTTGTTCTACCATGGATTAAAGCATTTTAGACCTACCTGCAATACTTTCATGGGTGTCTGGAAAACCATGAACACACTGACTTGTATGTGTTGCTAGTCAAGGAGTGTTGAGAGTTGTATGCATCTTGCAAGTTCTCTACCAAGAAATATTTTTCCCTTTTGCAGAATGAGTGATGTCTAATTGAATCTCTTTGACACCATTTCACATCTGTTCCTCTCACTTGAAATATTCACTACAGCAGAATTTTCTAATAGTGGTCCCAGGAGTTCCAGTTTTGAATTACCTGAGTGGGCAAACAAAAACAAAAACAAAAACAAAAACCCAGTTTTATCCCTCAGTTCAAATTACTGAATCAAAGTCCTAAGAAGGCCCAAGAATTTGCATTTTTAACATATTTTGAAGATTTCTCTTTTGTGCTTACTGTAGTTAGATAACTCCTGATAGTGGGAGGGGATGGGATGTCATCATGGGACATGGCTTCCCTGGGAGCAATGATCCTCTGTGATGTTGCTAAGACTTGTCTTGCCTAGACTATGTTTCTCTCAAAACAAGACCTACCCAGAAAATAATCAACCTGAAAAACTAGAGGTCAAAAATGCCAGCCTGACCAGCCTCTCCCTGCCTCGTTGGCTTACAGAAAAGCCTCGAGCAAAAAAGTAGTGATGGCAGGTACATAAAATTTATGGCATCTGTATTTATACACAAATCACTTCAATAAAGGGCAGCCTGAGGCTATTCAGATGCCCTAAAAGATAAGGAGGAGGAGAGATCTTGGTGAGGTTAAGACGATCTGGTGAGAGTTTTATGGGATGTAGGATTCAAAATGAGTGAGCCTTAAAGAATGGCTGGCAATTCTCAGGCAGATGTAGGAAATGAAGATTTCCCAGAGGACTCAAGCAAAATCATAGTCATGTCTGAGTGGCAGGGAGGAGATCTCATGTGGCTAGAATAGAGGATACAGGGGGCTTTACCATGGGAGAAGAGGCCAAAGCAGGGACACAGCTATGTCAAGATTTTCTTATTTGCCCAGCAGGATGAAACATCATCCCTTCCTCAGCTCTGGACCAGGGGTTTGACCATCACTTTCCTCACAGTAGTTCATCAAGTCCTAATCCCCTTGTGTGGTCCCCTCAAAACCCAAGTCCTCAAAATAGTTCTCAGCCATCTGCACTGTTTTCTATATGGCAGAGCCAAGCTTTGGTGAGGGAGGAGAAGGAACAAGAAGAGAAACAGTCTGGTCAGTTCTGCATTGTCTGCACATACGTGGGAGGTGAAGAATCCAAATCAGTGGGTGATACAAAAGGCATTTATATTTGGCTTTGAAACACAGGATGTGATTGCTGGCAGCAGGAGCAGCAGATTCACCTTCCTAATTAGTCAAATATTCAAATGAGTTGGCACTCCCTGAATACATGCCACCAAACTCTTAAGGCTGTGGCAAAAGAAGTCTGATGATCAATTTTCATTTTAGTATTAATTACTTACCTTAGTATGAGTTAACATACTCCGCAGGGTTAGCATAAGAAATCCCCAGCACAGTGGCTTCTGTGGCAAATGGGCTGTCATCTATGCATCTTTTTTTTTTTTTTTTTTCACAAAGTCTGGGAATAACTGCTACCACGTTTCAGAATCACTGAATAAAGCCTTTTGATTTACCGTGGTAGGGAATGTATTCTTATGTTGGTGAGAGCTTCCTGGTTGTGTGGAATGCTTGCTCAGAGGGTGGTTTCTGCGGCTGTGTTGCAGTGTATACAGTATTCTTGCAAATGCTATTCATGGTGTCAGTTCCCTCAGGAACTTTAGTTTCCACTGAATTACAGTCAGATTTAAGTTATGGCATGTATTCCAAGCCCATATTTAGACAGGAGGGAATTTATAGCCATCAATAAAGGCATTCATCTCTAAGTTATTAATTTAATCATGGAATTTTATAGCCAGAAATGACATTTGAGATCATCGAATCTAACTTGATGATCTTAATGATCAGTCTTGGAGAAAGTTAAGGAACTTGAAATTCAAGTGCTAACAGGTGTTTATAGGGCATGGGTTAGCCGAGGGTAAAAAACCAACACTGATTACAAAAACAAAAATAAAAACTAAAAATGCCAAGCCCTCTTTGGATCAGGGGAAGATTCTTCTAGTCATTCCTTAACAACTATTGATGGAACACCAGGAAACTTTCAGGTACCCTTCAGGCCTCGTGATGCAGTGAATGGGATAGGTGTCATCCTGTCCTTGGGACTAGTCCAGCACTTTTTTGTTGGTGGTGGACTGTTCTAATCTAGGGTGTGGTATTTCTTAAGCAGGTCTGCTCTTCCAAAAAGTCAGAGTATGGGAAAGATGGAGAGGAGAAAGGGGAAAGCAGGCATTTGTGTGTGTGTGTGTGTGTGTGTGTGTGTTTTTTCCCAGGGTGCCCTGGAAAAGGGTCCTCTGAAGTTCAGACTGCTTTGTCCTCTGCCCCCACCTACTGGACACAAACTGGTACATTCCTCATGAGGTGAGGGGCACTGGCACCATCTCCGGACTCCATGCCCAGCGTTGGAAGAAGATGACAGCAGAGCTATGCCAACTGCCAGCAACCAACATCTTCCCCCAAATATCTGAGGACTTTTGAAAGGGATTGTGTCTGTTCCTTCTCTAAGGACAAGGGGAATTTATGGGATGGAGTGGATGAGATAAAATGATCAAGCGTAAGGAAAGGGCAGGAAAGAAACTGATTAGAAATGGCTTGAGAGTGATAAGTCAATGGAAACCATTAACACAGTATAAAAAATAAGTAAATATTTATATGATGCTCTGATGGGGGAGGGTTTTCTAAGCTTGAAGGGAAATTACAAAGGAAAACACCAATCAGTTTGTTTACTTGCAAACCAACAATTACATAGGCCAAAAATTAATGAAAAATTAAAAGACAGGGAAACTGGAAAAATACTAGTAACAGATGAGATAGATAAAATAGGAACTGATTCCTGGATATGCTAAGAAGGTGTGCAAATAGATTTAGAGCCAATGAATACATTCCAAAAGGATGTGAATAGGTTGCAAAGAAAAATTGACTTTTCCCACAAACTTGAAAAGTGTCCAATTTCACCAAAGTAATCTGACATGCAAATTAATATAAACAATATATCTTCTTTTTCCCTAAAAAATTAACCTTCATTCCCTGTTGATGTAAGATGAAACTGATATAAACTTACTTGAAATCATTTTGGTTATTGTTATGAAGTTTTGTTCATCCCTTCAAATGTTTTTTCATTTAAGGGCCCCTGTCCCAAGGAGACAATCTGAAATACACAGAAATTTTGACATTCAAATTGTTCAATTCTAAAGACCAATAGTGATCCTAATGGTCTTCACATGGGAGTAATAGTTAAACAAATTATGGTTCAGTTATGTAGGAGAGTGTGCTATACTAATTAAATGTGGCATTTGTGCAGAATTCTTCAACATGAAGAAATGCTTATATATTGAATATTAATTGAAAGAAGAATGTACAATTATGTGTAAATTATCCTCCCGACTAGAACGTTATGAGGAAATATACACACATGCATGGAAAAGACCTTCAAGGGAATGAGCCAAAATGTTAACCGTGGTTAGCTCTGGGTGGTTTATGATTTTTTTCTTTTGAAGATTTTCTTACTTACACTTATAAATATGTATGACTCATTGAATTAACACAATGACAAAACCAAGTGCCTCGTTTTGAAAGTAAGGACAGGAGGAGGTGACAGGGGACAGCTGAGCAGAGTGAGGGTTAGGATGATTTGAGGGCATCTCCTGATGGCCAGCTGAGTTAGGAAATCATGGTGTTGTCCCCAGGCTCAAGCCCAGGGAGTAGGGCAAGTGTTGACAGGAGATGCCTTAACCTGATGCCCATGCATTAGAGTCCCGATTGGGAAGGTCCTACTTTTCCACAATGGGACTAGAGGCAGCTCGGTGGCCGTCAGTGTTAGGATAAGCTAATAGGAGTCCCAAGGGGCTGAGAAAAGAGGCCATCAGAGAACCCTGGAAAACAGTCGTGTGTGCTGCCTGGTCAGACTTAGTGTGTCATAAAAGGGCATAGTTGCATTTCATCTCAACTGTGTTCCACCTGTATTCCAGCTCTCCATACTTTGGAGAAAATATCTGTGGTGTTGAACTAAAATATCAGGACTGATAGGGACCAGGTAGGGGAGTGATGGCCCAGAGAAGAAGAGAAAATAAGGAATGATTAGGAACCCGGAACAGTCATCTTGGGGGAACAGCTGTGTCTGTGATGGAAGCACAGGTGGACTAGAACAGGTTGCAGTGGGCATGCAGCTGGGCCATTTCCTGTGGAGATGTGCCTTTGGGAGTCACCTGCCCTAGTCGCTGTTGGTGTTAAGCTGAGCCTATGTTCTTATACAGCCTCTGAGCAACCCTTAGTGAGGATGCTAGTGGGAGTTTGTGTGGTTGGGGGTGTAGTCTGTGGTCAAGGAACAGGTTAAAACTCATTGGCCGGCCCCCTTGGGGCAGTGGAAGCTGACTTTTTTGGAATTATTAGTGAAAGACTCTAAATGGATGAGATAACCAGCTGCCTGGCTAGTTAGCACTTGGGTATCAGGACTTCTTTTCCCTGCTCAGTAGAGCAGGACCGACAAATGTTTTACAGTCATCCTCACAACTGAGTCTGCAGGAGCTGATAGGCGCTCATTCTTTTGGTATTCACTGATTCAAGTACCAAGGTGTTACTGCTGGACCCAAATGCAGAGCAGACACCCCCTGCTGTGTGCACATGTGTGCACATGGGTGTATGCATATATACATACATCTTTGTCATAATGTGGGCTTCACAGCAGGAAATGCTAGGTGTTCAACCGGGAAACAGGCCTTAGGACAGAGGTTCACATGCAGGAAGTTTGCTGGGCAGTGCCCTGGGGGACTGAGGGGACACTGAAGGGAAAGGGATTTGCAACAAAGGAAAGTCTTACAGAGCCAGGGAGCTGGGACAGCCCTGCAGTCTCCAGAGTTTAGGCAAATGCCTGGGGTTTGACTTGTCCCTGGGCAGACGCTTCTTGGAAGGGCCTCACTCACTCTGGGTGAAGAAGCTGCCGCGGGCCAGCAGCAGCTCCTGAGCTCAGCAGGCACATCCCCAGAGGGGTTAGAGTTTAATTTGCAAAACCAGCACCAGGCAGCAGCTGGACTTTATGCTAGCAGGGAAAACTTTAAGTTCCAGGATACTAGGTATGAGGCTGCAAAGGCACAAGGTACTTCTACCCTTCATGGTGACAGTGTCTTCTACTTTCCCAAAATAGAAAGTTAATGATTTTCTCCATTGAAAATGAGGACATGAATTTCTGTGAGTACAAATTTTACTTTTAAGAACATTTCTGGGCAACCTTTTGTAGTTGATGGGGTTGTATTTTACCCCAAAGAGAACATTATTATAAGGGAGTTGGACCTGCTTTTCTATGGGCAAAGCATGCAGCTGGCACCCCGCTTTGCTCTCATTTATGTAAAGCAATTTGCTTTCCCTTCTTCCACTGCTCTGGGTTGTTTGTGTTCCTTTGGCTTTGCCAGGCTCTGTCTCACCCCTCCTTGTGATTAGGTGTCTGGGGGCTTTTGGTGAATTCTCCAGAAGGCAGGTGTTTGCCAGGTGTTGGCTTCCTTGGGATTTTCTGCCTCAGTGGCTCCTCCCAGTGGAGAAGCCAACGGCAGCCTTCCCTAGGAGCTGAGAACTTCACCACTTCCTCTGGAAAAATTTCCTGCTTTTCTGGTTCCTGTCATTCCAGGAGTAAGATTTGTGCATTAGAGTTATCCAGCTCCTCCGCTATCAAAGCTCTGGCAAGAGTTAAAAGGGTTTTATCAGAACTTTACAGGGAGGGGGATAAGTACTAGGGGTTGAACTTTTTGCATTGAGCCACACCCAGAGCCCCCTTTTTTGTGTTTTGAGACAAGGTCTTGCTAAGTCACTAAGTTGCCCAGGCTGGGCTTGATCTTGTGGTTCTCTTGCCTCAGCCTTCTAGAGTACTGGGATTACAAATGTAATCTGCCACTGCACCTGACTCTACAAAACCTTTTAAAAGTAATTTTGCTTTGGTTACTTTAGAATAATTGTCTAATAGATATGAGCTTCAGGTCCCATAGCCACATTACAATATTTTAAAATATAGGTGATATTAAGTTTAACACTGCACTTTACTTCATCTGGTCACAGAGCTGAGAAAAGGTGAAACCAATACAATAGTACTATACATTCAAAATATTCTCAGTTCAGCTTATTAGTGTAGAAAATTATTAATGAGATATTTTACATTCTCTTTTGATGCTAAGTATTTAAAATCTAGTGGGTATTGTATCCTTAAAAGACATCTGAATTGGGACACTGAATTTTCATCAGAAATACTTGATCTTTATTTAGAGTTCATAAAACATACCATTGAAAAGTGCATTTCCATATCTATGTTGTTCCAAACATATTTAAAAGTTTTTCAGTAACTACACTGATTACTCAAAAATGAGTTTTCTTTAACATTCACATTCCTATTAATAAAACTGGTTTATCTTTTTTAGAAGAATTGTTTTGATGTTGAATCCAAGTCCTACCAAATAAAGTCATATTTAGCGGAAAAAGACTTTTTACTTTCATTTTTAAATTTAAATTTAAGTTTAATTAACATTTTACAATTTACTTTCTCAATCACAGTTGCTACAGTTCCACTACTCATCGCCTGCACCAGGCTTCTTTAGAATATTTAAACATACTATTGAATTGAAAAAAAGACAAAATTAACAGAGCAACACTTAGAAGTGATTTGCTCACAGCACTTCCTTATGTGGTTATTTTCAAAGCTTTTGTCTTGGTTTTGGTTTTTGAGATAGGATTTTGCTATGTAGTTCAGGCAGGCCTTGACCTTACTGTGTAACCCAGGCTGGCCTGAAGCCCTTGGTGATCCGTCTGCCTCAGCCTCCCAAGTGCTGAGAATACAGATGTGTACCTGTGTGTGTGTGTGTGTATGTAATTGCTGTAGCCCTTTTTTGCCTTTCCAATATCTGATCAGGCTTTTTACTTCCTTTATCTCCCCCTCACTTCTGACTTTTGTCGTGAACTAGCCACCAGGTATGTCTTTTTTTAATTGTTCTTTTAAAAAAATGTCAAATAGCTTTGAATTTCCCATAATCAAAAGAGAGCTTACATATCTCAATCTAAAATAAAATTTAAACAAACCTAAACAACCCAGCTTAAGTGACCCTGGATTGATTTCCTTTGCTGTTGACTCACTGACTAATGAAGGGGAAAAACAGCTCTGCCACTGAATCCACGGAGGTCAGCTGGGGCTGTGTGGGATTTTGCCAGCAGGCTTCTGGGATGGCCTCTTGTTTTGATGTCTGACCCCAACTATTAACTCCTGTTTGGAGATGAGATGAAGCACAAGAGTCTCTGACTTCTGTCCTTGCATGGGGTGAAGGGAGGTCACGTCTCCCTGCTTGGCGGAGTCATGGTTGCCATGGGAAGTAACAAGAAAGCTTCTTAGCTGAAGAGATAGATGTTTAAGAAGCTGAGGGAAACGTTGGTGAGGGTGGGTGTTGTTGAAAGGGGACAGGACGGGGTGGGAGGAGAATGCAGGGGCCTTGGGCCAGTGGAGGTGTGGCCTTGGGCAGGTCACTCTCATTGCTGGGTGTTGGCTGTCTTAGTGTCATAGTTAGCTGGGCTGTGTGGTTTCTCTGCTGTGCCAGCTCATGTATCCAGATCCATATTGCACAGTTCTCCCGTTCTCATTGCTGGGTAGACACTGGTCACAGGGCTGAGAACATTTATATTATTAAAATATATAATGGTAGAAGGAAGAAAATAGGGGCTAGTGTATTTCCATGTTCCACCTTCGCTCAACAAAAAGTTCAAGTCTGTACAAATCCTTTTGGTTTGATCTGGTGGGTTAGTTACTTCATCACTGACACCCACAGCTTAAGGCAGACAGGATAATTTTAGCTCACAGTCTGTAGTGGTTTCAGTCCATAGTTACCTGGCTCCAAGGCAGGGCAGCTTGGCAGAGGGGTCTGGCAGAGAAGAAATAGAGACGGAACAACGATGTTAGAGAGCGGGAGATACCCCTTTCCAGGGACCACCTCCTCCAACCAGGATTCCCCTCCCAACATCACCTTTAGCTGTAACTCATCAGTAGACTGATCCACTGTTGAGTGTTATGTCCACATAATCCAGTCACCTCCCAAAGCATGGCCTGTCAGTGCATGAGGCTTGGGAGGCTATCTAGATATAAATCATGACACCTGGCAAGGCCCAAACATGAATCCACCAAGAAACAACCATACATACCCTTATCCTCTTGGATGCCTGAACTGGGTGTGACCCAGTGTTCTTAGCTTTTCACTAAAACTGGCAGCGGAGGCAGAATTGGGGCTGTGGATATTTTGGGGCAGCACTTTTTTTAATAGCTCAGTCTTAACTTACCAAGTATTTATCATTTTATTTTTTAAGGCCTATGTTTTTAGGCTCTCATTTGACACCAGGTCCTGAGATAAGCATGTTATAACAATGAACTCATTTACTATGTGTATGTGCTAGGGTAAGTGGATCATTTAAAGAATCCTCATAATGCCTGTACCCAAAAGCTTATAAGTATGGATGGATAAAATAAAAGAGTTTCTAGCATACCTTCATGAAATAGCTAACAGTCCAAGGGAAGGTTTTATCACATTCTCAAATGATAATGTGAATAAAGAAAGGCCTCAGCTATTTAGGGAGAGAAAAGATGAGTTGGAACTAAAATTGAACCTTGAAGGTTTTCATGATTGGAATAAAAGTGGGGGAAAGAAGATAGCATTTTGAAGAGGAATGATATGGGTTAGAACTTCCATTATGGTTGGCTATAGGATATTGGAAGTAAAGGACACATACATTGAATCATTGTTGAATGGATAAATAAATGACTCCAGGCCCTTGGGCCTGAGTGGCAGAACCCACTGGGGACATTAGAGAAGCAAAGGGATAAAGGTCTTGATCTCAGTGTGGGACACATAGAGTTTGTGAAGGTGATGTGTCCAGTTATATGCTGTGGGCATCTGAACTGGACTGCGGGTGAAAAATTGAGTGAGGAATATATATATGAGAGTTGTTTCTGGACTTTCTAGGAGTGATCATGAAGAAATAAGATTTATTTCCTAAATAAGAGGAGAGTGTGGGGCTGAAATAGTATGAAGTACATACAAGTTACACTTATGGAGATGAAAAGTCAGCAAAGGCCCTGAAGAGGGATTGGCTGGAAAGGTAGGAGGGAAGGGAAAGGCATTGAATGGTCGGGGGTGAAGGGAGAAAAGGTTCCCTGCAGTGTAGGTTGCTACCTGGACATAAGCACTAGCAAAGACTGGAAACAGAACCCGTGTTGGACTGGAAGAAAACTGGGAAAGGACATTTTGTAGATGGAGGTTTGTTCATTTCACACTTGCAGATAATTTTGCTCTGAGGCTGGCTATTAAACTTTTGCTGCAGAGGTTGAGTCTGCTTTTGAGAACATTTTCCAAAATAGAAAAACACCACAAAGAGGTCTCCAAGAGCCTATTGAGTTTCCAGAGAGTAGAGAAATCATTGAGGGCTCCGAGCTGTTTCCCTTCCCTTTGGAGATCCTCTTCTGTAAACTCTGCTCATTTCTGCAAATAATGCTCACGTGTTTTCACTCATTCCCAAGCTCTAGTACAGCCACCTTGGGTACACACGGCAGCCTCTCCGACACAGCTGCATGTGATTTGAGGAGATCTACAGACTCTGCAGCTGAAACAGAGACAGGAGAACCAGTAGGTGATGAATAGATCTGTTTCCCAGCCTTGCTGGAACTGTATTCTTTTGGTTGTGCAAATTGTCCAGTGAATTTTGTCATGGCTTATGATAGACGTGTTATCAAGTGCGGTCAGCTGTAAATCCACTTGCGTTGTGTATATGAGCACTGTTTGGCTTTCACTCTAGAAACCATCAGACTAGAAAAGATTTTTAGGGACAAGGATGGGAATGATAGTTTGAGAAACAATGGGGTTGTTTATTTATTTTTATGAATTCCAACTTAACCAGTAGCTTGCTGAGATTTCTGTGGTTTCAGGAGAAGCTTGTTTAGTGTAGGCCTAGCACAATTTACAATTTCCCTACATGTGTCTCTGAGTAAGAATCACATCTCTTCCAAGTCCTGGATAGCTACCAAGGAATGGCAGCAAATTTGCTCATTTTTTAAAATAGTTCATCCCAGTGGAGCCATGCTTATTTTAGTTCAAATAAAATCATATTATCAAATATTTATTATTCTCTGAGTCAAATGAAATTGAAAAATGGTTCCCTGGTAATGACCTGTTTCCCCACATTGATGCAAGTGGCAGATCTTTCATTCATGATTCCAGGGAGGATTTTATTAGGCTCAGTGTAATGGGAGATGTTTTTGAGTCTAGAAAAGGGTATTTGGAGAAGTAGTCATCATCTGGGGAGTTATAACCTAGACTGAGGGACAAGAACAATGCCAGTTAAAGGATTTTACAATAATTTGGATGGATATATATATATATATATATGTATAGCACTTTGAGGTATAACCTGTAAGCTGAGAAGTCATAGGGAGTTAACAATATTGTTACAGTACAGAGTAGCCAGACAGCACTCTCTAGAGAAGTCAGAGCATAGAGCGGATCATGCAGTATTGAAATTTGAAGAGATTGTGGAGTGTGGAAGATGGAAAAAAGCATGTGTATAGGCAAATTACCATTGTCTCCTTCTCAAAGTAAGGCTTCTTTAGAGTGCTTAGTGCTCTTAGAAGTAAATGTTTATCTATTTACTTCTTTGCAGATTATCAAATTTGCTAGAATAGGGGGACCACGAGATCATGGGTTGCATCTCTCTGGTTCCCTACAAAGGGCTTCCCAGCATCTGGAATGGTGGTGCCTGACACCTTATACATTCATTCATATTCTCACCCTCCCATCCACTACTGGAAAATGCGTACTTCCAAACTTTGCACATATTATATGTTGACCACAGATCCCATCCTTACCACAGGCTGAGTAATTCACAAGACGTTTGTTTCTCCCACTTCTGTAGACCAGAAGGCCAACATCCTGGGAGGGCTGTTGGTCTGTGTCATCCTGTGGAAGAAGGTGGAAGAGAACAGGAGAGTGTGCATATGTGTGTACATGAGGGGACAGCAGAGAAAGGAATGGGGAGAGGGTAGAGGAGAGCAGGTGTACATGAGAGGGCCAGCCTGGATTTTCATAATGGCCCTATTGCTGTGGTACCACTTCTGTGGTGACAGAATGAATCCAATTATGAGCAGAAGTCTTGGTAGCCTAATGCCCTCTTAGAGATCCTACCTCTCAGTACTGTTGCTTTGGGGACTGGAACTTGGGAAGAGCCAGTTACATCCCAGCACACTCCTTGTAGTCCCTCCTCTGACCCACATGGATGCCAAAAGGAGATTAAGGTCATATGTTCTGATCAAGATATTAGAATTCTGCTTCCTACAGTGCAGCATCTCTAGTTTCCTCAGGTCACTTGGGGAAGGGGCTTTTTTTCTTTTTGGTCAGAGGAGGAAGGGAGGTTGGGGGTGTGCTTCATTTGCTCATGTATCTTCAGTGGCAGAAGTGATAGAAGAATGAATGGGAGAAGACTTCTAGCAGCTTCTCCAAGAGCTGGGAATAGTTAATACCAGTGTGTATCAGAGGTGTGATTGGTAGGCCATATAGGATGCGGAGTGAAATTTGAATTGCAGATTAACAATGAATATTCTTGGAACATACTTATGCTAAAAGATTACTTCTTGTTTACTCTGCAATTCAAGTTTACTAGATTTTGCTTCTTCCAACCTCCAAATCTGGCAACCTGAATTAGGGGGTCACAGGACCCTCACAGGGGCCTAATGTCTGGCACCCCAAACACATGTTACATGTACTCACTCAGTCCTCTGCTGAGATATATGTGTCCTTCTTCCCCCTTTGCAGCCTTTGGAGTCCATTTTATAGTAATCTGAAGTTGTTTCTTTAAATCGCAGATATTTCAATGCGGGTATAGAACTAGGCTGTCTTCTATTCGTGGCTGTGGTGTTTCTGCTGATATTCCTGAGCTGTACGTAACGTAGGGTTGTTGGACATCAGTGGTTCCTTATAATAATAGGGCACAATCCCCACTGGAAGAGCTGGGATGGCTGGGGGTGGGACAGGAGAAGATCCAGTTCTAGGCTGGTGGAAGCCAGAAGCTGATCTTAACCTCTATCACTGGAGTCACTGGGGAAGCAGTGACAAGGCTACCCCTCTGTGCTGTGCCTGACCAAGGCTAGCATTGTTTGGAAAATGGCAGGAGGCTCTCAGCTGGAGTCCTTTCTCAGATCTTACTGGGAACTTTACTCTCTTCCATTCCACTAGCTGTTGATACAGTTTCATCTTTTCTCTGCAGATGCAGTTCAGAATAGCATAATTTAGAAAACAAATTCCATGTGGCTATATTAAATCTGAGACTTCTCTTCATCTCATATCATTATAATCATTCAGAGGAAGGAAGGAAGGAAGGAAGGAAGGAAAGAAAGAAAGAAAAATTTTAAGGAGGAGGTGGGAGATATAGCTCAGTGTGAAGGCCTTGGGTTTAATCTCCAGTGCCACATGTGCGCATCAGTTGGTGTCAGAGCAGAAGTGAGGTTGTCCCACTCATCTTCCTCTTTCGCACACACTCACTTCTGCACATCCTTCTCCTTCTGCCTCCTACCATGAATTGGTGCAGCATAGGGCCACCGCCGGCCGTCATGAAGTATATCATGCTCTTGGACATCCATTCTCCAGAACTATGAGCCAAAATAAATCCCTTTTCTAAATTATTCACCTCAATATTTGCTATAGCAACACAAAAAGAACTGTGATGTTCTGTACCTTTACAATTTGTTTCCTTAAAGGAATACCTGCGTCAGATTAATAACCTCCACTAAAGCCTGCCTCTGAATGATTATAATGATATGAGATGAAGAGAAGTCCTTTCTTTCTTTCTTTCTTTCTTTCTTTCTTTCTTTCTTTCTTTCCTTTCTTTTCTTTCTTTCTTTCTTTCTTTCTTTCTTTCTTTCTCCTTTCTTTCTTTCTTTCTTTCTTTCTTTCTTCTTTCTTTCTTTCTTTCTTTCTTTCTTTCTTTCTTTCTTTCATACCAGGGATCAAACTTATGACTTCATGCTTGGCAAGCAGGAGCTTATGTCTCCGAGCTAAATCCCCAGCCCTTTTTAAAAATTTTATTTCAAAACAGGGTTTTGCCAAGTTGTTAAATTGCCCAGGATGGACTTGAACTCGTGATCCTCCTACCTCAGCTTCTCAGAGTGCTAATATTATAGGCATGAGCCATGCTGCCCGGCAAGATCTTTCTTTCAAGGGTTCAGAGAATGACCCTCTGGACCATAGGATCTTTTCCCAACTAGCTGGCAAGAGGCAGGCACCAGTCCACGAATGGAAAGGATGCAAAGGAAACTGGGAGTCCCGTAGTGAGAGAGGTGGTTTCGATGATTAGGACCAGATACCAGTCTCTTCCTGCCATGTTGAGTGTCTGTGCCCTCTCGTGCATGCACCGTCTCTGAAGTTCTAGAGTCCAAGATGCCTCACGTTCTAACAGCACCCAGATTTGCGATTCTCAAAAGAAACAAGGCAGCCACATGAAATCTTGAACTCTTCAAGAACCCTAAGGGAAACCAGTCCAGATGTGAAGTCGCTCTACTGATAAAGTTGTTGAGATACAAGAGATGAAAATCCCTCTGGCAAATATTTCTGTACCCACGGGTTGGATGTGCATCTGGAGTTTGGTTAGTACACAGACTGTGTTGTAGATTTAATGGCTCCGGTTTAAGGAGCCATTGTGGTAACTGTGGTAGCTAGAGTGTTATTACCTAAGTCTGTGTGTCCCCTGGACAGGTACAGCTCCTGGGTGTACTCCAAGAATAAACTGAATCACAAGATGTTAAAACTGAAAGACCATCCTGAGCAGTCTCCTTCTGAAGGTTGGCCCAAGTCACAAAGCCAGTAGTGGCCAAGCTGGACCAGGTGTCCTGATGCTCAGCCCAGGCGCTTTGCTGGGTTCGGCGTGTTTACCTCACCATTCTCCCTGCCCTGGGTATGTGTGTGGGGGTGGCCTGCGGGGGCCGTGGTGCCTGAGCTCCTTGATGTCTGCCTCTCTCTTGGCTGTGGTCACCGGGCAGCACCATAAAGGAGGGAGACGGGGATATTTATCTGTGCCCAGCCCTACCTCCAGCCTCCCAGTGCTGCATACGGAGCTGCTGCCTGCACCCGCTTCCCCAGCACTGGCTCTTGCCAGCCCCCAGCACCCCTTTTCTCCCCTGTTCCCAGGCCTAGGAACAAGAACAGCTGCCCCTCTTGGGTGCTTCAGTTTTCCTTCCTGGTTCCTTTAATCCTGCCCAACTCTGGGCAGCCTCTTCAGTTAATCCCGAGGGTACCCTTGGCAGCTCGTGGGTCCTGACAGACCCAGGCTCTTCCCTTCCACCCAGCCTCCGGGATCTGCAAAGCAGCAGCTTCAGTGTGTACCTTCCTGATGTTCTTTTTAATTCCCTGCAGCAGGTGTATCTCGGTTTACAGAACAGCAGTGCTCCTGAAATGCTGCTTTAAATGACACATTTATTAGTTCTATTTGCATTTCAGATGCACATTCTGGCTTCCTTTTGGAAGGCTTTTGAATGAGGAAGAGCTCCTAACACTAGGGACCTTAATCCTGCCCGCAAGAGAACAAAGTGCCTCCTCTTAGGATGGGAGTTGCCTTTGTGTCCCTGAGCAGAGCTATATCTCTCTTGGTAAAGGAAATTTTGTTTCCCTGTTCCCTTACTATTTCTCCACTTTTAGCTTTTTGTTTGTTTGTGAGTTTAGATTTTTGCTTTTCAAAAAAGATTTCAAAAGGGGGCTCACCCGCTTTTGAAACAAAGTAACAGTAAAGAGCACTTTTGGTGGGAAGGAAGGACATTTATTTGAATCTGCTTTGTGTCTCAAGAGGGAAATAACCAGTTCCTCCACTGCTTGATTGGCATCTGAGGATGAGATGAATCTGAGCAAAGCACAAAGGCAGCTGGAGGAGGCGCGATCCTTTGGAGATTAACCCTGGTGGGCTGTGTCAACAAGGCTGCTGGGCACTGGGCAACTTATTCTTGGAGATGACTGCAGCTTCCCACAGGTGCTACCCCCAGCTCCACAGGAGAGGCGGCTGGACGCCCCTTTGCTGGCATCGAGCTGTTTACTGCAGGCAGAATTCAAAGGGTTGATACTCGTGTTGTGTAGTGATCTTTAGCATGCAGTGTCCTTAGACTTCAGGTGCCAATGAAAGGTGACCCAATTTTAACAGCAGCTGATAAATCACAGCATAGACTTACAGAATCTATGAATCAGGGGGCAGTCTTTCTCCATGTAAGTTTTTTTTTAATTTTACAATATGAAAAAGTTTGTTATCTCTCTTAAGTATCTCAGGTCACCAGTTCTCTGAAGAAGTGAGAGAAGTGTGTCAGGGTGCATTGTCTCTGGAAAGGCAGCTGTGGAAGGAGAGAGATAACTAAAGGGCCAAAGGGAAGAAGGGATTTACTATACAAAGACTTACTTTATACTCATTTTTCAGGAGTATGTCAGCTCTGCCTGTTTTTTTTGTTTGTTTGTTTCTTTGTTTTTAATCAGTGTCTTTACCAATATAAGGACGCTCTTAGGATGAAGGACTGTTACAAAAATTTAACTCAATAAAAGTCATCACCTTGTTCTTATTTTTACTTTTCCTTGAGTGAAAATAAACATACACCAGCATGAGTCTTCAGGGTGACATTTGGGGGCCCTTAGAGTAAAAGGTAGGGATACATCAGGGAGCTGGTGTCTGTGTCTAGGGCTGAGCCAAGGTCTAGGACCAGCCATTTGTCCATTTGTCCATGCATTCTTATATTCCTTCCGTAGCTGTCTCTTACCTGTGGTGGGGATTATATTGAATGCTGGGTATTTAGTTTGAACAAAACAGACATGCTTAGCTCTCTTGCAATGGAAATAGAAGATCATAAACAAGTAATATCATAAAGAAGTTGAAGTAGTAATAGGGCTCTGAAAAATAACTTGAGTGTTTATTTAAAATAGATCAGAAAAAGCTTTCCAGATGAGGCAAGGAGAAACCTGGTTGAACGTAGGAAGAAAGCCAGCTGGATATTTGAGGGGGATATTCCAGGAGCAAGTGCAAAGCAGAAGGTACTTGAGATGTGTACTGCAGGGAGACCGGTGTGGTTGAAGGAGAGGTCAGTAAGGGCCAGGTTTGGAGGAATAGCCATAGGCAGGGTCAAGTTTATGTAACCTCACACCAAGGCCAGTCTCTGGATGCCTTCCCAGTGTGATGGGAAAGTGCTACAGGGTTTTATATGACATCATAAAATCTATACTGAAAGGCCTACACTGGCCACTAAGAGAACTGACTGAAGGAAGGAAGAGGGAAGGGAGGGGACCAGTCAGGATGAGGTACTTAGCCAGGTGAGAGATGCTGGCAGTTTGGAGCAGGTAGTAGTGGAGGTACTAAAAAGCAGTTGGATTTGGGACATGTTTTCAAGATGTCACTAACAGGTCAGATCTAGGGTGTGGAGTAAGGGAGTTAGTTTCTGAGGTGTGCAATCTAGGAAATGCCTAGTTGACATCCAAATTGGGATGACGAGTACAGAATACATGTATATGGCACTCGGGAGTCATCAGTGCAGGGTGGTATTGACAGTCCTGGTGTTGGCTGAGATCATTAGGGAGGACGAGGGGGCAGAGACAGAAGTGATTCAATGACTGAGATGTGAGGTACCCCAAAGTAGAGCGCCAAAATGGAAGGAATCCAATAAAAGAGACTGCAAGGGAGTGTTCAGTAATGTAGGAGGGAAACCAAGACATTGATGGTACAGAATACAGAATCCATGTAAAGAAGGTATTTCAGGGTGGCTATTTCAAACGGAGAGGAAATCTGGGTAAGGTGGAAAGGGAAGGGTAAGGGACCAGGGAATCAGCCTCTTGTTAATGTTTCCCTAATGACAGAGGAAGTAAGTCCCCCACTTTGTTTCCCTGGTTCTGCCTGGAGGGTCATATAAAGTGACCTCCAAATAGCTCTTCCTATAGAGAACTGTATTCCCAAGTTGTTGACTAAAACTCTGTGGGATCTGTTTCTGAGTACTCAGATATAAAACACAGCATGTTTTTCAGGAATATGTCCCTTAGAATATATTGAGACTCTGTTATTTGCTTCTTTTTGACAACCGGGTGACCATCGAAACCTTAAAATCCTGTCCTCAGAGAACAGAGAGCTTTCTAGTTTATCTAATTTATCTAATTCCTAGTTTATCTAATGCAAAGCTTATCCCTTGATTTCCCCTTTCAGCCCCTCAGTTCCTGATTCTTCACCTTCTCTTTTAAGTCTGGCTTCCTAGGTGCTGTCTCTGGCTTGGCCTGGCTAAGTTTTAGCTAGGAATTGGTCAGAGGTTGCACTCACATTGGCATGGTCAGGCTTCCATGCTTTTCTGGGGATCTGTGTGTGACTTGCTCTGTACATTCACAGTTTAGTCTCTCTGTGGGTCTTCTCAGTGTTGACTTTCTCTTAGGCCTTCTTGTGTCTTCTTTTTACACGCACAAGGCCTCACACTTGCGAGGTCTTTGTAGGTAGCCAGCGCCCTCTCTGATCTTCTTGAGTGTGCACAAATCATTTCCTTTCAGCCTGAGGATTTGATTATTTCCTATAGGGCAGCATTTCAGACTACCAGGTTTATTAGGGGACCACATTAAGGCCACTGTGTTATCCTCTGGCTCTCTTTATTTTATTCCTGGCTTGTTTGTCACTTAGTTCTTTGTCTCAGATAGGATAACAATCTCAGGCTACCTTTGACATTGATCTTCCTCATTTATTTGCCACCAAGATTACTACTGTAAGGGCAGTGCCCAGAGAATTGTTTTGGTATGAGAGTGCATATGTTTTACACCCCTGCTCCCAGTCAAGTCATCTACGTTCATCAGCAAAACTGATGTTTAATGTCTTGTCCCAATTTAAGTGAACCTAACTGTCTTTGGAGCTACAGATGGGAATGAGAACCTCTCCAGGCTAACACCTGAATCTCTCCCACAGTTCTCGAATAAATGTTTGCCTTCTGTCTTTGATCACTGCACCAAAGTTCACAGATTGTTGATTTTGGCTATTTTCCATAATTTACTGTTGAGGAAAGGATTAATTAGCTGAACTCACCAATATTCCAGAGGTCATTTCCTGTCCTCATATTTGATCATCTTTGATTATACTGCATTTGTGCAAGTGTATACCTTAGCTTGTCCTTAGGAAGCAGGCGGTAAGCGAGTAAACGTCCCATTTATGTAGCACAGGGAGACCTACGTCCCACCTGAGGTATAAACATGGGTCATCTTTTTAGAAATGTTCATTTAGCTTGAAGATTTGGAGTGAAGAATTAAGTAGGTGGTAAATAACTTAGTAAACATTATTTTCAAATTAAACAGAATATAGAACAAAATTTACACAAATTACTTAATTTTAAAGATAAAACTGTATGACTTCAGATAAATTTTATACTTAGTGATGTCACTTTGGGAGAAGCCATATAGGTAGAACTTCATTCTCAGGGGTATTTCCTTTGGAAAATTACAGAAAAGCTATAAAGTTTTGGGCTTAAAATAATTATTAAAAGATCACATGGATTTTATGGTAAGAAAGCCTTAGGATTTATTAAACTTAAAAAAGATCATTTTTCAATAATGTAAATGCTAACCCTAGTTGAGCCTCAGTCACTCAAAGGAATTTTGAATTCTCAGTGCAGGTATCTTGATATTTAAATGAAAATCCGTATTGAATGAGTAGATCACTTGCAGTCAAAAACTGATGCTATGGGGGCCCAATTTTTGCAAAGTCATTTTGTTGGGGGCATAAAATTTTGTTTTGTGGTACTGGGGGATCAAACCCAGGGCCTTGCCCATGCTACGCAAGTGCTCTGCCAGTGAGCTACATCCTTGCACAAAATTTTTTGAAAGTTCCACTTTACTGCCTTGTTTGTGAGGCAGGGGAAGGTGTTCTTAGTTCTCTTAAGCCATAGTGGTTGGGCACTTTTCCGCATTCCTCAAACTGGGTGATCTAACAACTTTAGGTTTCTTGCTTGTCTCCCAAACTCATCTGAATTTTCAACTCTTGAACTGCTGGAATTTTAGATGAGGGTGAGGTTGAAATATGGACAGAAATTAGAATCTTTGTTTGCAGAAAAAGTGGCCATTAAGGCATAGGTGGAGCTGTTGAGTGACTGGAAATGGGACAGATTAGGCAAAGAAATTGTGGTTGTGGACGAGATTGCTAATCATATAAGGTTCCAGGGCCAACACACCCTCAGGGCAGGAAGCTTCAAGCTGAATGAGGGTTTGAGAGATGCAAACGAGTGGGGTGTGATAGTCATGTGACTCCTGCCACTGCACTCCTGCCTTGCTCCAGGCTCGCTGCCAGGTGCTCCCCAGTCCTACCACAACTCCAGCGAGCAGACAAGGCCAGCTCATGGCAAAGTGGAGAGGAGTGTAGCGTGTGTCCCAGAGGAAAGGCAGAGGGGACAGGGAGTGCGGGTTGTCTTCAACCCTTGCACACATCAGTCTCTTCTGCCATCTGACCATAGGGGAATTGACCCAGTTTGCCCCATGGTTTCATAGAATCTTAGCTCTGAGAGCTGGAGGGGTCCTCACTAGGCTCTCAGATCCAGCCTCTGATTCCATCATGGGAGGATATTATTATTCTGAGGCCAGAAAGAGACACAGGATGTTAGGGCTCTAAGGAACCTCTGACCTCATCTAGTTCCCTCCTCTACTTTACATACAAAAGAACTGTTCACAGCAGAGAGGAGAGAAGCGCCAAAACTAGAAGCGCTTTGCAAACCAACACCATTTGCTCTGCACCAGGAGCCTGGGCCATCTTTTAAAAAGTCACCTCACCTATGAGATCCATTTGATTTGCACATTTCTCCTGGCTTCAGCCAATGTCCACTGTTGAGGCTCTAATTTTGGGTGGAATGTATAGAAAATCAGGGTTAGGTGCTCTCTTTCTCCCTCTGCTGGCTCTCAAGGCTGATTCCTTGAAGCTGACACACATATCTGGGCAAAGAAATGACTTCAAATAAAATGGAGGCATGCATGTGGTTGTTTCAGAAACAAGGGAGGAAGCTACAGCTTTTTCTTAAAGAGGCAAAACCAATGCGATGGAAGCTTGAGCAGCAGAAGATGATACATATAATCTTGGTCCTTACCTTGCTTCCTGGCTTTCTGAGTTTCTCTTGACTACACACAATGGCAAAGCAAAAATGGAAAACTTGGAAAAAAAAAAGTTGACAGCATTTCTATGATTCAGCTAGCAATTTTCTGTGGTATCCAGGGAGACAGCTTCTCACATACATTAGCATAATGTGAAATGGCAGCTAGAACCAGCGTTTACTGTCTAAGCAACTCAGCCTGAACAACCGTTGACGACAATGCAATTTAAAGGAAATCCAAATATTAGGCTTCAGTGACTGATACAGCCCCCAAACCACTTCATTTTAAACATATGGGGTCCAGTGTGTTCTCTCAATTTTCCTCAGCCTTCTTGGGGCAGTTGGCTGGATTTCAGGGTTAACAAAGGAAGATACTGTGGAGAGTTCAGATCCAGTGTAGCATTCAGCTAGCCTCGGCTCACTCCAGTCCCATTATCACCAAAATACATTTTCTTTACCTCTTGCTATTTTTGAGATTTTTCTATCGCTGCCCAAATGCTGACATTTCTTCTTCCGGTATTTTCCCCTTGAGTCTTGACTTGAGCATGTACCTCTTTGCTTTCCAGTTATCTGAACACTAAGCCACTGCAGAAAGAAACGCGACCTTGAAAGGGAGCCTTGTCTCTAAGCAGAGGGGGCCCAGTGAGCCCACACCCAGTGAGGTGTGGTGATTCCTGAAGATTCGGAGTGGTGGGGTTGACGGTCCTCTTACTGGCCTCTGGCTGCCCCAGAGAACTCTTCTGGCTCCCCTTTCCCAGCATGTCTATATGATTTCCTCTCTTGGCTTGAGGATTGTGGCTGTAATATTTTCCAGGCAAATGGGACACATGGGCACAAGTGGCAGTTTCCCAGGTACAGTCTTTCATATCATCCATCCATCACCTGCTGTATCTGTGCCAGACTTAGACACCCCAAGTGATCCCGAGGCAGGACCTCTCCTCTGTTACGCATGGAGGTTAGAGGACAGGGAGGGCTGTAGGAGGGGAAGATCCATCTATCTGTGCACATTAATTCAGAGATGCTAGTCATTCAGTTGCCACAAGGACTTACACGTGGATGCAGAGTTAGCAAATTTGGGCCTTGAGGTTTGCCATATGATGACAGGGAATGGTCTGAGGGTATGGTCATCTGGTTTCCTAGAGGGTGCCCTACTACTCACTGGACTCTGGCTGCCCATCTGCAAGCATTATTCCAATGTCCTCTGCAGTGTTAAGGAGCATCTCACAAGACTTTCCCTTCTGATACCAATTAAAAGGTCAAGGTTTCCCACAACTACTCTTACTTTCCATTATTCACTTGACAGACTCATAGGATGCACTAAAGTATTGGGCACAGTTTATTATAGTTAAAAAACACAGATGATAATATATCAACTAGTGATGACTTCTTGTTATTTTTTTTAAAATTCTGTATCATTTCTACCTTTTTTTCCATTTTGCTTTATTTTTAATAAAAAAAAGTTTAAAAAAATCACAGATGAATGCACGCAATGGACAAGATGGACAGGGTGGTGTCCAGGGGAGTTCCAAATGTGGAGCATCGTGCTTTCCTTTTCCCAGGAGTCATGAGGAGCTGTACTTTTTTGGCATCATTGTATGACAGCATGCGTAGAGTGCTGCCAACATGAGCTATGGTGTTCACATTTTGGGGGGAGGCTGCACCGTGCAGGCAAGATTGGCTCCATCTCCAGCCAGCTCAGAGGTTAAGCTCATGCAGCAAGAGCCAAAGCCCCCACTTTAAGTCAGAGTTATACTATGCTGTGTGACCCAGAGTCCCCAGCCAACCAAGACCTGTTTGTGAGTCATTTCCTTCCAAAGTCTAGGAGGTGACTTCCCCGAAGCCTAAGGCTTACGCTGATTGTCTCTGGGCAGAGTTAATTCTTTTTCCTGCACTCTTTGATTATCTGTGTGATTTTTAGAGCATCCTGCGCCAGCTGCAGACATGTGTTTAGCGAAGGCAGTGTTCTGGAGTTGTGCAAGGCAGTTGGTAGAGTGGAAGTGGAGGCGAGAGAATCACAAAAGAGAGAGGTGGTGGTGTGAGGAGAAAGCTGTAGTTGGCAAAGAAGGGGCCCTGCTAGGAAGTAGTGTATGAATGCAGCGGGAGACAGGAAATCCAATGGATTTTTTGGTAAGTGATATATTGCTTTATGTTGTGATTTATTCTTTTATTTTGTCCATCCAGTGAGTGTTAAACCAAGGATAAACACATTGTAACCTTCGGGACTGAAAGCTGGTTTTGCCAGAAGGCAAGGTGAATTAGGGTTCATGAATTAGGTTAGAAATAACTTGCGCTAGAATCAGGGGAAGTTTTGCTTTCTGTGTACATCCATAGAGGCACTAGAGATATCAGTGGCGTGGGATGAAATGGGCTATGTGTTGTAAGCATGTCAATGGTAATGATTATAATAATTATAAATAATAATGGCTACCATTTGTAGAACTCTTACAAGTGCCAAGCATGCTTAAATTGTTTACCAACATCGTCACATTTAATTATATGAATATCACTAATGGGATAGGTATTGTTAGCTGAGTTCTACAAATTGGAAAATTAAGCCTTGGGGTGGTCCAATAATCAGTTTAAAAACTCAAAAGTGACCAAACTAGGACCCAAACCATCTTTCTGGCCTCGGTAACTGTGCCTAATATGTTGTGAGTCTCCCTGATGGGCCCAGTGGTGGATACACCTCTGGTTTATTGGTTTGGTATCTCCAAAGTGACTCCAAAAGATTGTGCTTCCACAAAGCCTCATTCTGTGTGCACCAGGAGCCTCAGGTTTTGACACAAACATGTTTAAAAGGGGCGTGAAAATGAGGTCAGCTGAGAAGGGCTGAGTTTCTAACCTCAAAGTGTTCACTAGTTCACAGGCTGGGTTGATACTCAGGGCTGGGTTGCACTAGGCAGGAGATAGTTTATTTGCTCCTGAGAAAAGGAATCGTGATAGGGTTGGATTTGCGGGTTAGGAATATAAGAGGGAGGTAAGAATGGGCGGTGTTGGAATTCTCTGGACCTAGTCACTGAGGGTGGGAAAGGGATCTCGTTTATATTTCTTGTTCCAGCATCTAGCTGCACGGTGAATGCTTAATGAATGTTTGCTGACTAAGTGAACAAGTAGGTACCTAGGGCCTTCCCTCCTGGGCTTGGTCTGGATGAGGACTGAAGCAGCAGACCCAGCATTTCCACTACCATATATGCTTTTCAAAGGTTACCAAATTCTTTAAAAATAATACCTGATGTTTTGGTGGCGCTTTATGATTTTAAGGTACTTTAAAAAAAAGATAATATACACTTATTTCTTTAAAATTTCAGGTGATTTCCTGTTGTCCATAGAGTTGTTCCTTGTATGTACCTTCTACTGCTACATTCACTTACACTTGTTCAATGTAACACAGAAAGCGTGTGAAATTCCCCAACCCCCCAAGTCCCCCACTAACTTATTTCTGGCATACCATACTTTTCAAGGCAGAAGTAATTTTTGGTAATGGTTACTACTGAGTGTTTGCCAGTTAATTGTTAGTTAACCAGAACCACACATCCCATAAAGTGAGAAATATATTCATAAAGACATGGTACCTGAGACAGAAAAATTGCCCTTTTCTTCCTTCAAGAGACCTCAGCCATCAACATATCTCACTACATTCTTGAAAATGTATAATGAAATCATACTTTTGATGAAAAGGTTTTACTGTTTAGGAAAAATTCTTTGATATTTAAAAGAATTTTTGGTCATCTTCCATGAGTATCTGATATACTTTAAGCTTATTACACAAGTTTTTTTGGAAAAAAATAACATGGTCACTTTCCAGGGAAGTTACTTATATTTTAAGAACCTGCTGAATATAAAAGCATATAAATGTCACTGTACCAGATGTACTTCCTCCCTCCTCCTGAAATAGATGTGGTCACATTCATGAGGTCACAGATATTAAACGTATTTTACTTCTCAAATAGAACGCAACCCTTATTATGTCTCCCAAAGGCTCTCCTAAATTCCTTATGAAAAGCACTGGAACTTGCAACTCCAAATGCCCCTCTAGCCATGAATAGACTTGCTTGGATTTTCCTTCAGCAGGAAGGGTTATTTCATTTATCCTCCAGTAACGTGGTGCCTCCTGGAGTGGCGTGACGCTCAGTGACCACTTTACTTCAGCAGGGGGCGCATCCCCCCCCCATTGTGGCCCCCCCTGAGTGAGGCCATCTCACCCCTGGGACCCTGGAAGGTTATGTGGAGAGAGTTTCATTTCTGGTATCATCAATTCTGTTAAAACTCATAATCCCGAATGTCCTTTCTTGGCAAATGTACACCTAGATTTGTGAGTTCGTTCAAACCTTGTGTCCACAGAGTACTCTGGTGGGGTCAGCTCTTTGTACTTCTGTTGGTTCTTAGCTTAAGGAAGGCTGGGTTGACTTCCTGGCGAATGAGGAGCTGCATTTGGAGAGCCAGGGAAGACTACTTCATTGTGTCATGGCTCCCTGGTTGCTGGGTCTCAGGGAACCCAGCATTAGAGGCAACTGTATCAAGTGAAGGCATTAGAAGGTGCTTATTATTGACAAGAACACAAGTTCTCAGCAATACGGTATTTTACTTCATTGATGATGAAAGTTGTCGATTATGTGGGAAATCTTGTCTGCTGTGATGGGAGAGGAGACACAGACCTGAGTTAGGGATCATTTCAAATCCTCACCTTAGGTGGCACTTTTGGAAGGTCTGCCTGGCCTGGACTCTTTTTCTGGATGCTGTCCCCAAGCCCACATGGCCTGCTTCTTATTTTGCTGATGCCAAGCCATGTCCCTGGGGCCTTCACCCTTAGCCTGGGACCCCAGCTATGTCACCTGTCCAGCTTTACCTCCCAGAGTAGTGCGTAGAGGGGTAAGGGACGTGAACTGTCCTCCCATACAGTTGGTCTGGAACCAAAAAGAGGGCGACTCAGGGCAAGGCAGCCAAGAAGGACAACTCAAACATCTCTTGGCCTTTTCTTCTGGTTTTTTCTGTCTTCCCAACAAAGACTTAAATGACTGTTAAATTTATTCACACTAAAGTAGTAGAGGTTTCAGCAATTCCTACCTAGAATATAACTTTTTTCCCTAGTACTGAGGATTGAACCCAGACCCTCCTAACTGAGCAATATCTCCAACCCTTTTTGTTAATTAAATTTTTTTTACACACTATGAGACAGAGTCTCACAAGTCATGAAGTTGCCCAGGCTGGACTTGAACTTGTGATCCTCTTGCCTCAGCCTCTCAAAATGCTGATGGCTCTTGGTTTTCAGAAGCTGGCGGAAAAGAGACAACAATGCTGAATTCAAAACAAAGACCAGCCCACGGTGGGTGTACTCTCTGCAGTGGAGAAAACTTTCAAAGTGACCTTCATTAGTCCTTGTGTCATCAGCTCCCCTTGGCCGCTTTAGTTCTACATTGGGTTGAACCTGACATTGTCCCAGCATTCTCCAGGGCCCAGGCCAAGAGAGGGCGGCCTCAGTTACGTTCTGACATCGAGCCTTAGGCTGAGAGCTGAGCCCATCTGCAGAGACACTGGAGTGGACACCAAGCCCAGAGATGGGCCTGCTGTGCTATAGGCCTCGCTGGCACTGCCTAGTGGTTCTTTAGGCCTTGCCAGCATTCTTGTGCCAGCATTTGCGATCTCCTTATATTTAGTTCATAGTGTATTCTTGGCTGGATCAAGTCTTTCTGTAAGAGCTACTTAGGGCTTTATTGGATTGATTCTCTATTCAGCTTATAATTGGACAGTAAAGGAGGTACCAGACTGACAACCATTTCCTCCATAGTCCTACCTGGTGCAAGCACTTAGCTGGGTGAGTACTTTCAAAGTTCATCCTACAAACCAGTGTTGCTCCTGATAAGGAACAAGAGACCCCATTCTATCTCCCATCCCTCTCTGTCGATGTGGACGTCTTGGCCCAGATTTCTCACTTGGCAACAATGGGAAATGCAGACTATCAGACACTGATGGTTGGTGTTTCCTCCAGATACTGCTGGCTTTATGTCTTTTGATCAGGGCAGCATGGTGCCTGAAGTACTATAAGAACTGTGTGTCCTTAGCATCTAGTTGCAGAGGCAAAACCGCCAGGGAAACACCTGGTTGGGCCTCTGGTTTTTGTACTATCTGTAGGGCCACCTGGTTCAAACCCGAAGCCCAGTCTGTAGGTGTGGGAAGACAAGACCTTGCACAATATGAAGCTGGCATCTGGGAATTCTCTTTGGGATGGTTCTCTTTGGATCCTGAAGATTCATGCAGTTCAGCATCAGACGCGTCCGACCACCTTTTGACATCATGCCTGTTTGTCCCATGTGTTCACCAAGAGTCGTTTCACTGCTCTCAATGTTTCTGTTGCTATTATTGCTAGTCTCACTGGAAGCATCATTTATAATTAAAATATGGGCTTTTTTTTTTTTTTTTGAAAACACTGTGTGAGTCAACATGACTTAATCCAAATGATGTGAGGAAGAAGAAATTCTCTTTACAAGAAGCTAACACCTTGGTCCACACCGGCCTTCACTGCCGGATGGTACTGTGCCTTTAGGAACTGTGTCTTTAGATCTCTAGTGCCAGAAGAGAAGGTGCCACCACTTTGGCCACTCAGCTACCTCGCCCAGTGCTTTGTGCAGAAGGGGCTCCTGGGGATCAGCCCAAGTGCCTGACCCTGTGCCTCCCTGAGCTCCCCGTTTTTCTCTCTTGCTGCTGTACCACCTTCATTGCGGCGGATCTTAGCCCCTCTGCACAGGCCGATGGGCAGCGATGCACGCTTTTTTGGTTCCCGGTGCTGTAAGCTGTAGGGTTTCCAGAAGGCTCCCTCTGAAGGGACAGTGGACTGTCCCCTCAGCTTGCCCTTTGTTCCTAGTCGCAGAAGTGTCCCCACCCCAGCAGTGGCCTCCAGGAGACAAGCTGCCGCGTGCATTACAGTAGCATTGCTCTGTGTCTCAGGTCCCTGCCAGAGGCTGGAACAGGGACATTGGTTTCCCTGCCCCCCACCTGCCAGCCGCTCCTCTCTGCCACTTGGGGCTCCATGACTCGGGCTGCCCGAGGGGGAGGGTGGTTGTGTGCCAACCTTAAGTGTTCAGGGGTGGGGGTCTTCCAGGAGACCCTTTGGCTTATGGAGTGGAGTGGGCGAGGATGTGGGTGAGATGAACAGACCCTGTGAGTCGCCATCGTGGGGAAGAGTCTGCTGGTATTGATGTGACCTCTTTTCCTGCATCACTCCCTTACATTCATTTTCATGACAGGTACCATGGAGCTGCAGGACCCACTTCCTCTCTCTCTCTCCCCTTGTGCGGCTGTTGTAAAACAAGGCCCCTTGTCACTGATCTCGGCTCCGGTACAGAGCTCAGCCACGGCTTGTGTGTGTTTGTCCCAGCAAAACACTGGGGCACTGGCTGCGAGCGGCCTGCGGTTCCAAACGTGGCGCTGCTCAATGTTTCCCTCGAGTTGTGTCCTTCCCTCTCGTAGCAATCCTGTGAGCTAGGTTCCCCTAGCAGCTCACTTTTACAGTGAGACACCAGAGGCTCAGAGAGGTCAAGCAACCTGCCCAAGGCCACATAGCTTCTAAGTGTCATGGTTTAAACTCACTTTTCCACTGTGCGGACTACCCTAGTCTGCTCCACTTTCTTATCCTTGTACATGTTTTCCTTGCGTGGACCCCCTTCTCGCCATGCTTCAAGCCTCAGCGCAGATCCCACCCCTGCAGTGGATACCTGGGGTGCTAGTGAGCTCTTCTGTGAGCTCTTAGGTCATAGAACTCCGGATACTGGCCACTGTTGCCTTACGCTATAGTTCACGCTCACGTCTGTCCCAGTGATAGAGCAAGGTCCCAGAGGGCAACTCGGTGCATTTTGCATCTGTTGCACTGGTTCACATCATTCCCGTGCAGTGTATGTTAAACAAATCTGGGCTGTTGATTATGTGGCTTTAAATGTGGGCCATTACCCATGAAGGTAGGAATGGATTGATACTGTGGAAAGCAATTTGAGGATTTTACTAACATAGTTCAGTTTTCCAACAGTCTTTATTTAATAAGTAATTTTGTTGTAAACAAGGAATGATTTGTGGCTATTTACATGAAATGACCCATTAAAACAAGAAAAATGGTTTAAACCTACTAACGTCAAATCCCCATATAATATCCAGTGTGAAATATGCTGTTTGGCGGGAAAGAAACACTTTTTTTTTTTAGACAAGGTCTTGCTACGTAGTTCAGGCTGGCCTTGAACTCATTATGTAGCCAATGCTGGCCTTGAACTCGCAGCAACCCTCCTGCCTCAGCCTCCCACGTGCTGGGATTATAGACTTGTGCCACCACAAGAAAAGGGTAGTTCAGGGGCTGGGGATTTAGCTCAGTGGCATAAGCGCCTGCCTTGCGAGCTCGTGTTTGTGAGTTCGATCCCCAATACCGATAAGATAAAAAAAAAAGATGTAAGAGTTAATTCTCTTATTCTGAAGACTAGTTCAAGTCCTCACTTTGAATCCTAACCTTTGGGTCATTCCACTAGAGGTCTGGGGCACCTCAGTGGTAGGGATTGTGTTGATAGGCACAATCTCTTTTCTGTCCCCTAACTCAGAGATTCTGAGAGCTTGCCTCCGCCCACCGGCCAGTGGGCTCCCCCTGACTTTTGCACTGGACCCATATTCATTTTCTCTGTTCTGATTCTAAATATAATTTCCAGATAATAGCAGCTTATAGTTCATCCATGAGAGAAAACAGTACAGAGAACCTCCAAAAGATACCTACAGCTACCATAGGACCCAGCAATCCCACTTCTGCTTATATATCCAAAGGGAGTAAAATCAGTGTCTCACAGAGACAGCCATGTTCACTGTGGCCTTATTCACAATAGCCAGTACATGGAAACAACATAGGTGTCCCCTAGCAAATGAGTAGATAAAGAAAATGTGGAATATTATTCAGTCATGAAAAGGAAGCAAAGCCTGTTATTCATGACAACACTGATGAAACTAGAAGACATAGGCAAAGTGAAATAAGCCAGATACAAAGAGGTGGATATTGCATGACAAAACTCGTATGCGGAATCTAAAGTCAAACTTGTAGAAACAGAGAGTAGGATAAGAAATACCAGCGATACAGTAGCATTAAATGTTATAGTGCTCTTCTTGGATTTGAAATGCCAATGACCAGATACAGAACTTGGAACATCTGAGAACTGCAGTTGACTACAGTTGTGAGTGGGAGAAATGGGGAGATGCTGATAAAAGAGTACAGATTTCAGTATGAGATGGACAATTTCTGAATATCTAATGTATAGCATGGGTGACAATGGATGTGTTAATTTGATTGTCATGAGCATTACATGTTGTGAATTACTGCATTGCATATCTTGAAAATATACAATTTTTATGATCTATAAAAACATTTACTTATTGATACAACAGTTTCAAACCCTGGGAGTCCTTAGGCTATACGTGAATGAGAAATTGAGGCATTTTTTACAGATCCATTAAGGCACAAGTAAGTTAAAGACTGACCTAATACATAATTAAAAACCAAAACAAAACATTCTACAGATAGCAGAGCAATGATTATTAGCCCTCTAACCAGGTACCACTTCAGCAAATTGAGCAGTAATTGTGACTGCAGACAGAGTACATTTGTTTTCACTTCCTCATTAGGCTCCAATTATGAGCATGCAGACAGCCCTGCCAGGTTTCCTATGCTGGTTTGGCCCTAGAAACTGTGCGGAGGTCCCGGGAAGCCCCATCCCAGCACTCTGCCTCCGTTCTCGAGAGAAGACAAGTTCAAAGCAGTGTTTGAGTGATACAGGTACAGATGGCTAAGTTTTTACTGATACATGCAGCAGAGCATCCAGATTACTGTTTTTGAAATGAAACATTTACATGTTGTGTAGTTTGCCGTGAAACACCCCACTGGCCTGCAGGAGTTTCAGCTGAAGAGAGTCTCATGTCCCACTGCTTCTGTGAAACAGTAATCGGTGAGGCATCATTGGAACTGTAGGGGGAGGTTGGGAGCAGGATGGTCGGCCTCCGCAGGGGGACCTCACAAGTGGGCTGCATTGGGGTACTGACTTTCAGTGGTTCAACATGATTCTTTGACTTTATGATGGTCTGAGTGCGTCTCTGAACTTTCCACTTTCCCACTTTTCACTGTCAGTGCAGTTTTTGATACCTCACAAGATATCCAACACAAGATATCCTCACAAGATAGCCAACATTTCATTACAAAACCAAGTATTGGATGATTTTGTCCAACTGTAGACTAATGTGTTTGGAGCATGTACAAGTTAGCCTAAGTGCTTGGTTGGTTGGGTGTATTAAATGCATTTTCCACTTGCAGTCTTTCCAATTTAGGATGGGTTTGTCAGGAAGCATCTGTAGTGTAAATTTTTCTGCTAGCTCGATTCTTGATGTGAATAGTTCAATCAAGGTCATTTCTAGATGTAGGAATCTATGGTTTTTAGTTCACTATAAGGTTTATGGGAAAATCGCAATCTGTAGAGTCCAGGGAAAGTGCTCCTTCTATGCATAGTGATGTGTTGTTCGGGGTCCATCATCGCTCAGTCACTGACAGTGTCTCCAAGGCCATCGGCTGGGTGTCGAAACAGCAGCGCTGCAGGGAGCAATTACTTGTGATGGTCCAGAGGCTTCTCTCTCCACAATGGATGTGTTCATGGACAATTGCATTTTAACTGCGTCTGGGCTCATCAAATCATATTTTAAATACACTAAAGGGGTCTTTTATAAAAATAAACTCCATGACAAATCCTTTTCTAGAGAGAACCCCATGTTTAAAGTGAATGATTCTTCCTCTGTTTTACTTACTTAAGTACGTGTTCACCCAAGTGTCTGGGAATTTTTCTTGCATGTGGGCTGTATGGAGAGGCAGAAGGAATGTGGGCGCAGTATATGAGTACAAGGGACAGTGACGAGGCCATGAAGGAAAGATCACCCAGCAAGGGCAGTGTGTTGACTGCAGGCCGGCCAGACTGGGGCCATCCAGCAAGTCTAATGGACACAAGGAAGAGTCAGGGCTACAATATGTGGGTAGAAGGTGTTACAGCTGGTGTCTAGGTGTTCCCTGAGCCTTAGCCGATCATAAGTGGGGTTTTTGCAAAGGTGGCTGGATTTTGAGGGTGTGACACTGGGATTGATTCATAGTGCAATGCTAGGATCAAGGGCGCTAGGATCAAGGATGCTTAGAGCAGGTAGCTGGGTGTGCTACCCGCCCTAAGTAGCCTGGATGAGATATAAGGGATAGGAAGAGCTGTGGTCATCCCTTGTTGCTTTGCTATCTTCTGCCTGCCATGAACTGTCTCTCCTCTGTGATGCCCCTATGCTCTGCTATTGTGCCTTGAAGCCAAATGATTATGGACAGAAACCTCTACAAACTGTGAGTTAAATAAGTTTTATGCCCTTTAACTTTGGGCATCAGATATTTTGTCTCAGCAATGAGAAAAGTAACTAAAGTGGTTAGCACAAGTCTTCAGGTCTAGGTGGTGGGAGACATGATTCTTCAGAAGCCAGTTATTTTAAGAAAAGAGAGATTAGGGTAAAAGTGGAGTGCAGTGAACCAGCACTTACCACCTATTGAATGCCTGCTGAATGTTACTTTGCTGAACATTCACACTTTTTCCTACTATAAAAGTACATAAGATACCACCTCCGGAACTGTATAATTTAGTTGGAGAGATAAGCAAGGCAGCTGGGAAGGGTTACATTGGAAGGGAAGACACTGGTTTTGCTGACTGACAAGAAATTAGTAATGCTAAATGTTAAAGTACCATTCCTGGGTTTAAAATAAACACCAACAACCAGATTCAGAACCAGGGATATCTAAGAACTGTAGTCAGATACAGTCTCGCAGGAGTCAGCAGTGCAAACTGGCTTCCAGAAAACAAAGACAAACAACCTCAAGCTTCAGAATCAAGGCTGGGTGCCCAAGGGGGCTTGCCTTTCCTGCTGAGCCCATGTGGCACCTAGTTCTGGGCGTCACCTTCCAAGAGATGTTTTCATTTTTTCATCCTTTTATCAGTTATTCAATTAATGAGTTTCATTTTGGCAGATTCGTACACGTTTATACCATACTTAAATCATTTTCACCCCCCTTGCCCTATGTTCCCTTCTAGTTTTACATTTTCTTAAGGGATGTTTCAATGTATATAATACAGTTTGCTCTCTGTCTCTCTCTGTCTTTGTCACTGTCTGTCAGTCTCTCTCAGGGCTGGGGATCAAACCCAGGGCTCAGCCACATCCCCTTATGAGGCATGTCCAAGCCCTGCAATGCCTCTTGAGGACATGGCCAGGAAAGAGCAGGGTCTGGAAATCATGCTGAAAGAAGAATACTCGTGCCAGCCATTCTTCCACCAACGGTGACCCACTGTGTCCCCTGTAATAGGCACAGTTAAAAGTGCTAGGGACTCAGACAGAAGCTTGCTGTCCTCAAATAACCCAACATGGGTGGTCCGGTGAGCTGGACAAGAAGACCTGGGGGGGAAATTTAAGAATCACCCTGTAGCAAGTTCCAGTAAGGACACAAAAGTATGTGCTAAACATTAGGAGAGGCAGGCCTGGGCCTCAAGTAAGGAAAAACCTTCACTGCAGTTAGAGACTGTGACGGCTTTAGCTCCTCACCTATGCAATAACCTGGTGATGAGAATAAAGTAAAATGAAATGAGAGAAAGACACACACAAAACCTTCACTGTTCTTGCCAAGCAAGGACTCTACTGGACTGAGGCCTGATAGAGGCGAGTACTCCCTGCAGGCTGGTCCCTGCCTCGGTCTGGTTGGGGTCCCACCCATGAGGGGCCAATCTCAAGGGCTCAGAAGTGCTCCAGGATAGCCTGGGACTGATCTGCGAGCAACTCTCCTCTACTCTAAACCGAAATGAAAAGAATAAAATAGGAAGAGGGGAGTAGGAGGGGGCAGTGGAGTAAACTTTAAGATCACATCTTTCAGGTGGCTTTCATTTTTCTCTATTATGAGAATATTCTATGATAGGATGGTGTTAATGGATGGAATTGTATTTTTAAAATAATTTTACTTATTGGAGGAAGATGCTGAGACTCTTTCATGGGATTTTATAGGCTGCGAAGCTTAAGAGATTGGGAAATATTGTGACATTATCTTTCTGACTTGAAGGCTGTCTTGAGTTGGAAAGAGAGAATTTGATGTGTAGTAGGAAGAGCAAATGCTATAGAAATTCATGGAAGGGAGAGAGAGCCACTTCCATCTTGATGACAGGAAGTGTCCTTCCTAGGTGACCTCTGATGAGCTTACCTCAAGCTCATGCATGCCAGAGCAGGGAGTATAGTTAAGGGCTCCCAGGAAGTCCCTAGCCTGATGAGTGACCAACTCACTGAAATGCCTGGGGTGTCTCAGGGGAGGCTGCTGTGAGCCAATGGCGTGGCACTGCTCCTTGGGTGGCGCTCTGTGGCCATTGGAGGATCCTTTTGTCGGCTTCCTTGGATTTGTGTCATCCGACTCCTTTCTGGGACCCTGGGAGATTGTTGTAGTCAGGGGTTATGCAGAGAACAATTCGAATCAGGACATGGAATTTATAATATTATTTTATGATGGTTACCCATCATAAATCTGTCCACAACACTAAAGACATAGAATATTCAGCCAAGGGCCTGAATCCCACAGCAATGTCCTACATGAGTCCAGTTGAAGACCCAGAGCTCATGACAGTGCCTCTCACAAGTCCAACTGGAAGTCTAGAGCCCACAAGAAGAATTCACGCCAGTCTCTTTTACGGATCTGTGCTGGGAAGGCCCAAAGGTCAGCGGTGGAAGCTAGAAAGTCTATGCCAGCGGGGTGAAGGAGCTGTGTGGTAGGTTGAGGGTTCTATACTAGAGCCAAGAAGTCATGCTCAAATAAAGACCAGGGCTGTCCTGAAAAGCACCACAGCTATCCTCAGCAACATGGAGGCCCTGAGCTCCTCCGATGATTAAGCACAGTTGAGTACATACCAGGAAGCCAGCGTGACAAGTTCGTCCTGGAGATTAGGTGGCACACATCTTCCCCTCCAAAGCCAGGTAGCAATGCTCTATGTAAGGACCAGAGCTCCTACAGGAGAACCAATGGCTCAAACAGCAACACTTGGGGAAACCCACAACGCCTCACCTCTCCTCCACATCTCCACATCTCCACATCTCCACATCTTATGCTGGCAACTTTCCTCAGGTAGAACATCTATGCTCAACACCGTGCTGATGTAATCCAGTTGGCATTAAATTGACCATCAGTTTTTAATCCATAACAGAGACGAAACCCTGGCATTGACTCCATTTTAACTTGGATAACCTCGCGTAATACACTAGACTGTTGGCTGCAAATGACCGAAACTCAGATTGGGCAGCTCAGTCACAGGGTCACTTCCCAGCGGTGTGTGTGCACAGGGGGTTGGGTTCCTGCAGGGAGGTGGTGCCAGCTGCCTCCTGTGTCTGTGCCATACGTTGGGGTGGGCCATGAGGAGAAGCAAGGGAACTCCTCAAGTTGGGAGGGGAATGAGAGTGCAGACAATCAGTGTCCAGCATGCCTTGTCTGGAGAACATGTCTTGTCTATGCTGTGTTAATATTGTGGACTCCCTGCTGGCTCAGGCCAGTAATTAAGGCATGACTTTTTTTTTTAATTTATTTTTTTGGCATGACTTTTTTTTCATTAATGAGTTGAAAGAAACGAGGCTGGCTCTTGCTGACACAAACAGGTCAGGGGCAGGGCTGTGTCTCTGGGGCACCGCTCACAAAATTCCATTTCCTGGGGCAGCTTTCCTGAGCATAGAGTCACTTCACGGAAGCATGCATTATTTTAAAAAAGTAATGAATGAATGAATGAATGAGTGGCACTGCTTTCTCCAAGCAGAGGTTTTTAGACTCCATGGGTCTGAGTGGGACTCAGAATTTGGAGCTGTGTTCAGCCTCCTGGGCCTCAGATGACTGTCACAGGTAATCTGGTGGCCCCAGTGTTGCTTGGTGTTTTTCTGTTCTGCCGCCCAGCACTGTAGTCTTCACTTCAGGTTGTCTATAACTTGGAAACCAACAGTTAAATGTGCAAAGCGAACTATTTCTAGGCATGTAGCAGTGAATGCTTTTGCAAAGGGAAGCACAATCCTTTGATAAGGTGGCCTTTTTTGTTCGCTCTCCACCCGCTCCTGGGGAAGGGATACTGGGGTTTGTCAAAACTCCACCAAGGGCTTTCTTTTGGGATTCAAGGCGCCCTGTTACTGCGGGAGCCTGTGATAACTCCAGCTATTAGTATTACTTTATTTTAAGTCTCAGTTTTAAAATAGCTACAGGGCTGCACCTGGAATAAAAATGAATTAAAGAGAAAATCACTGAGTAGAATTTAAATAGCACCTGAGGGACAGGCTTGTGCTTCCTGTGCCATCAGTTAGAGTCATGAGGTTTTTTTCCTCCTCAAAGCCCCATGGAGCACCACTCACGTGAGCAGATGCAGGAGTTTTTGTCATCTTTTCTTCTTTGGGGTTTAAAAATATCTTTGTGGAGGGATACTTGTCTGTCTTCTCTAGTCACTGTAGCACGTAGCTGGTTGAGTGCTGACCTGCTGAGAGGAGCCTAGGCCTGCAGGGCTCCCTGCTGGGGATAGAGTTCAATGAGACACAGGTCCTGGGACTCTGCCCATTGCCAAGGTGGATGAGCAAATGCATTTGTTTAGGTGAGGGTTCCTGGGCCTGTTGTGTGCTGGGGAACCACTTACTGAGTTCTAGAAGAGTCATCCTGGACTGCATAGATTTGTCCCTAGGGGATGGATGGGTATATCTCTGACCAAGGGACTTGCATGTATGCAAAGGGGAAGATGGCACTGCGCAGTGCAGTGACAGGTGCCAGGAAGCGGGTGGGGCTGAGAAAGTCATTGGAAATTTGGGCGTGAATCCTGGAAGGCCAGATCAAGAGTAGAGCTGTGTGTACACAGAGTTGTCTGGATGCTATGCTCGGGTGAAAAAAAGAACCAGGAAGCCATGGGATTGAATTTGCTTCTTTGAACAAGCATTTTTCTGGTAGACTGAGGACTGTGTTGAAACGTGTGTGGTGTTGACAAGGAAACCTTTCTGACAGCGATGGCAGTGGTCTGGGTGACAACCAGAAAAGTTTACATGAGGCCAGGGCACTGGGAATGGAGAACAGATGAAAAAGATGTATAGAAGATACAAGAAAACAAGAGAGTTAAGATACCTAGGTGGAGTGGCCAGAGATACGGGAGAAAGGCCAGGCTCCAAGGAGGGCAGAAAATTTTTTGAAAAGGAAATGGTTGTAAGGTCTGAGAAGTAGACCTGGGTTTCCAGTCATGACGCCTTTGTAACCTTGCCCTTCAGGAAAACAGCTTAAAACACCCACTGGGGATGAGAGAAAAGAAGATCTCCATGGTTGATGAGGAAAGAGATAGAAGCCAAAAGATTACTCACCTGTGAAAAATAAAATATAGAGTTAAATCACTTGCCTAGCATCAGTGGTGGTTTTTAAAAATCCTCTTTGGGCTGGGGATTTAGCTCAGCAGCATAAGCGCCTGCCTGGCAAGCATGAGGTTGTGAGTTCAATCCTCAGTACCAAAAAAAAAAAAAATCCTCTTTGCTCATGATATTCCTGAAGGTGAAAGACAACTCTGAAGATGTAATGCCTGGTAAATCTGGAATAGAGGAGACTAATTGGGAAGTTTGTTAATTATCGTCCCATTAGTAGTTCTGTTATGGGGTCCAAATGGTGGTTTACAACAGCAATTTAAGCCATATCGGATAAGAGGTATTGACTTAGCATGAGTCCCTAGAGAAGAGTACTAGTGAAATTCAAACACACTTGTGAATGTAAATTCAAACCCATATAGGGCTGTAATCAAGGAACAGCCTATTAAGTCAATGAACACTTGAAAATGCAGGAATGGCAGACAGCAAATAGTCTAAACATTTTCCCATTATTCATTCTTCCTTCCCCACTGCATGGAGATAAGAAAAAGGAAAGGAAGCTACAGTGATGCACTCTAGTAATAGGTATCATTTATTAGATGCTTACATGGTGCCAGACACTGCACTAGGTACAGTTCATGAGCAAACCCATCTGATTCTTCCTGCCACTCATTAATGGAGGACTGTTGTTACCCTCATTTTGGTTGGGGAACTTGGGTGGCAAGTGGTTATGAAAGTGGTTCAGAGGATGTCATGACCCCTGGGCACAGGTGTACTTGGTCAGGTCAGAAGAACCAGTGCTTTCCTGAATGCATTGGCCCTTGGCTTATTTATTAGCAAGAGGTATTAGCAAAATACCTTGTTAATGCTTTTTGGCTATTAAATTCCACCAGCTTCTTCCTGATGTGTTTGCTTTTGCCCTGGCCCTAGATCTCCAATAAATATGTGTCATAGGCCAAGGTGAGAGTGACAGAATGAAGGTAATTGTACCAAGTGTCCCAAAATGGGGGTGCAGAAGGTGAGTTTCTGGGCAGAAATGGCTCTTTGAATGCTGTCTGCCTGGCTTTGGGAAGTGCGCAGTGGAATACGAGAATTCTTTTCCTTAATGTGTCACCCTGTCTCTCACACTGAGGGAAGTATCATTTCCCTGGGAGGGACTCTGCTTTCAATTCATTCTGTGAATGTTTAGAAATATTCTTTTTCTTGTAATTCACCTTTCAATTTCTCTTTCACCTTTGATGTGTCTTATTGCAAAGCCAGATGTCTGACGTGATTTTATTTTCTGAAAACATTTTCTCTGGGACCAGAATGATCTTGGTTGACACTGGAAAATTTCTAGTGCTAGCTCCTCTTCCTCAGTGTGAAAGTCCTTATCTCCAATGTCTCTTATCACAGTAAGAGGGACATGACAGCAATATCTGATTTTTGAAAAAGTGATAATTGTTGATCTACTGAGGACCTATTAACTCAGCAGAAGCACTGTACCCAACATCGTTCAGCCGAATTATATAATAGTTACAGCTACGTGGCTGCTGCTGCTATGTATGCAGGCTTGGTGTACCCAGCAATGAGCTATGCGTTCTCTTTCGCACGCATAGTCCTCACAACAGGTGAGCAACACAAAGCCTTAAGAAAATGAGTTCCTCTGTCAAGATCTTACAGTTAGTAGAGCTCCATTGTTGGTAGCGGCATGACAAATAGTTGGGGAGTTCAGCTTGTCGCCACAGTTGGAGATATTCAATTTGTTTCTAATGTTCTTACTTAAATTTTCCCTGACTTTACCTAAACTTTCCTTAAATTTACATTTTTAGTTTTACTATCTCTTCAGGTCACCAGTATTGTGGTTATGATTAGTCATTTCTTTCTAACTGCCTGTGTTTGTTAGTTTTAAGATTCAAGAGCTAATGCTCTGGTCTGGTATTATGAAAGTGGGTTTATGAATCCATTGTTTTCTCTCTCAGACTTTTTGGAAACTGAGATGGTCTCATCTTAATGTATTTGTCTTGCAGACTCCTAATTTCTTTAACTCATCCTCAGGAATGAGCCCTTTCCATCTTCTGATTATATCAGTTGCCCTTCTCTAGACCTTTCTGATCACATTATCTTTACTAAGAATTGAGCACAAAAGTGACATTTATCTTAGAATGCCATGGTCTTACTCCAAATTCTGTTAGGATAGGATGACTTGAGGCCTGCTATGGGGGTCAGTGAGGTTTGTTAGACTAAGGAGTGACCACAAAATGCCAATGTCTTTTCATGTGCAATATGAAGGGTAAATGATACACACATTGACCATGGGCTTGGGCTGCTGGTATTACTCAAGAATGTCAAGGGTGGTTTGGCTCCATGATTGAAGGACAGATATGATTAGAAGCAAGGATTCAGTCTGGAGCCAAGCGGTGGGGGAACAGCTGAGAGGGCAGAGTCCAAGTTCAATTCAGAAGAGGTTAGCATTTGAGGGCTTGTATTTCGGGGGGCCAGCTGTGAAATAAAAGTTCAAATCTGCCGAGCTTAAAGTACATATAAAACCTCCTCTTTCTACATTTTAAAGACTACCCACCTTATCTGAGTAACAACAGATTTTCCACTAATGTCCTTTTTTTTTTCTAAGATCCAACTCAGTTTACCATAGTGCATTTAGAATGAGCCTATCTTGATCATTATGTGTACACCATACTGCATATCTTCCTGAGAATTTATGTGTAAATTGGATTTCTGTAAATTACATGGTTTATGTAATAAATTTTAAAGACAACTAACTATATATATCGTATTTTATAATTACAGAACACATTTAAATGCATTTTCACATGATACTCTTAAATGATTGAATATTAGCACAAAAAGAATGCTTAACAGTCATCAAAGTATACACAGTTTTGTTTCACAGAGGATAGCCCAAAAAGGTTAAATGGCTTGGACAAATTCATGTCATTGTCGGTCTAGAGCCCGTGCCCCACTTTTCTTCCTAATCTAGTGTTTTTCTGGTATATTATTCCCTGGGACCAACAATTGAAACACTTGTGAAACCTCTTTGCTTAGAGAAGGTGGGATAATTTAGAAGACCCTTGTGAAGAGAATGATTGATGTGGTAGAGTTTAATATTATTGGAAGATGGGGATACTGTCTTCCTGACATGCATCATGGCTGTCTACAAGAGCCTGCTCAGATGAGGGAGAGCACATTGACCATTGTCCCCTAGGATGAGATGATGCCAAGTTTCCTCAAGCAGCCCTGGACAGGGGAGCACAGAGGGCAGTGACCGTGAGCTACCACTCAAGAGAATCTAAAGTTCTCCAAACCGTATTGTATTCGTATGTAGTTTGTCCCTATAATTGACCTACACTCCAGGTTGCTTAAAATAAGCAGGCCAGCACTAGAGGCTGAGAATACCCTAGCAGTACCAGGATTCTTCATGTGATTCACTCAAATTGGAATTACAAATAGTTAGATGAGCTAGAGATAGAGGGGTTCTTGGAGGTGGTGTGTTATATCTGACTGCCAAGTCCTTGAGGTGTTTGTTTATCACAATTATCTGTTTCCTTTCTTAGGCTCCTCTAAAGAAGTTTCTTTTAGCTCTACCCTCAGGAATATTATACTTCTTATTTTTTAGATCAGATTTTATTGGTACATTTTAGATAATTATACTTCTTGATTTCTTTCTGTCCTCTTTCCTTTTCTCACTCTCCCATTAGCTTCTGCTTTTCTTCCTCCCTCCTTTCTGAAATTTCATGGATGGTGTGAAATGAATGATTGATCAGGTTTCTCTTCTGTTGTTGCCTGATTGAGCACTTAGAATCAAATTAGCAAATTGGCCTTTAGCAAATGAATAGAATCCAGTTTAACAAGTGCAGAGAACTCTCCTCTGCACAATTTAACTTTGGTTTTAATTTATTGCTTCATTTCTGTCTTTCCTTTTTTTTTTCCTTTTTTTCTTTCTCATATATTTGCAAGTTGCAGTGTCTTGGTGGAGTTTTGGTTTCTCTTTAATGAACCTTTAATTTTTTTTTTTGGAATGAGACTGGGTATAAACAGGCTAGTTACCACTCCCTCTTAGCAGTGAGGTTACACAGCACAATTTCTGTACCCTGGTGGCTTGTAGTACTTAACATATTATGTTTTAAATACTCATAAGCTGTTAGTTGAATACGCGATTCCACGATGGGGTCAGCCTGGGTTTTGGAGAATGTGCCTTTTTCTTTTTCCCCCTTATCTGGACAAGGTCACTCCCTGTCCCCAGCCGGCTCTTTGAAAATGTCTTCAGACAGGACCTGAGCTCCACTCCTCAGAGCTGGGGCTGTGTCTTGGCAGGGCCTGAATAGTTGAGCTCATTTCAGGAAGCCAACTGTTCTCTGATTATCTTTCCACTCCTCTGCACTTCACTCACTTCTTTATGATGTTTATTTTACTTTCTTCCCTCTCAAGATGATTTTCCTAAGGAAAGGCAAACAAAAGAGGAATTTTGCTTTCTTATTGCCATCTGTGAGCATTAAATTATCTTCCCTTAGCAGTGGTTTCATCTTTCCTTGCTTGTTTCTCCTTCAAACCTAGCTCAAAAGTTCTTTTAAACATTGTGTGGCACTTTTTTGAGCCCTCAGCCCTGCAGACCAGTGACACCACTGGTCCCTAATGCACAGCCGCGTGCCCCTGTGCTTGGGGTCTCCTCTCTTTTGCACCTGTTCCTTCAGGGCTACAGCTCTGAGACAGCTGTTTGGGTGACCATGTGGCCTCCGTTAGATGACTCCCATTCTTTTTCTTCTCCGGGATGGTGATTATTCTGCTGAAATGTTATGTGTTACAGTGTTTCTTGAATGAGTGGTTTACTTGTTGGACTATGCAGGTGTGGAAGTCTACCTCTTTTTCTCACCAGTATGTCTTCAGTTCATTTTTTCTAAAGTCCAGGTATCTACCCAGAATCTTGTCCCATCCTTTCTTCTTGGTTGCAGCTCTGGTTTCATTTGCTGGCTCCTTCCTGCTGCCTGCATGGATGAGCTAAGCTCCTCTGTCTAGAAGAAAAAAGAAAAAAGGTTTAAAGTGAAAGCAAAGAAAAAGATTAAAAAAAAAAAAAAGGAGGCCTTTTTGATTGTCTGTTCTCCTCCAGCAACTGTCGTACTTATGTTCCTTGGCAGTCTAACTATCCTCTTTACTCTCCGTCTGCTCTTTCCTTGGTCCTTTGCAGACTGCCTTCTGGCCTACTGGTGTCTTTGAAGCCAGAAGCTCCTGTGTGATTCTTCTAAAGAGGCTCCCGCCCCGGGTTCTGATGAAAGTGACCTCTGCCCGTGTGCTGCCCAAATTCCTGCTCCTTCTTTGCCTTGCAGGCTGCTCCAGTGCCTTGCCTTACCTGACCACTGACCTAGCTGTTCACTCAACCTTTCTAGGCTTACCTCCATCAGACTGACAGCTTCTTGCCCCTCTGGGCTAACAGCCTTGGCTCTTCTCCCAGTTTTGTTTCCACTTCTTCCCCAATTAAGCTCAAGGGATCGACCGATAACCCTGAACGATTCCTGTGACTGCCTGGCCCCAGGATCTTCCTTCTTGTGTGCAGTCTCTCCTTCTACATTATCAACCAGCCCCTTGCTCAAAATTGTCAACTACTTTACATGAGGGGCTGGGTTCAAAGTCTTTGCTCGTAGGCTCTCGTTGAAGAGCACAAGCCTTCGAAAGTACGGGGAGAATGGCAGTTGGGTTGAGGGCACAAGCTCTGAGTCAGACAATTCAGTTCTATTTCTGGCCTTGCTATCATCCTAAGGTTCCACAAATCTGCCTCTGGATTTATTGACATAACTGTGAAATGCTCAGCTCAGTGTCGGGCGAATAGCATTATCTGGTCTTTGGGAGCAGTTGAGGAGCCCAGGCCACCTGGCTCGTGTTAAAAGGGGAATGCATGAGTGCAGGGACAGCAATCTGACCCGAGAGGACCTGCAACCAGGATGGGCCAGGCTCGCCTCTGCTGGGCTCCATTTGCCTGCTTTCTGCCCTCATCTGCTACATGCTGACTTCTGCTCCTTTTGTTCCTAGAAGCAGATGGTGCCCCCTGAGCTCCCGTGTTTCCGTACCCGGTGAGCAGCTAACCAGTGGAGAATCCAGATTCCTCGGGGACAGCAAAGGCTGTGTGGTTCAGGTTCAACTTTTGCCATGTTTGCTCCGATCCAGACAGCTGTGCGTGCGTGCGTGTGTGTGTGTGTGGTAGGGAAGGGACGGGAGAGGAAAGCAGTTGGTACCTTAGAACAAATTGGGTACAGTGCCTGACTCTGAGAGGACAGGGGGGCTTATCGAGCACCTAGAAGAGGTTTACTGTCTTTTAGATTTTTCTGTCATGCTTCTGTCACCATACAGGAGTTTGCCACCTGGCCAGGTAGATATCGACATCCTAATTCTCAAATTACTACCAAATTGGGATGTGTCCTCCTCTTTCTCCTGCCTGTTTGTCTGTTAGTCTGTCTCTTTTTCTCTCATTCATCACCTTCCATAAATCAGCACCAGTCAGGTCTCTGTAGCCCACCTTTCTTTTACCTCACCTTACCCCACCCATAAGATCCTTTTCCTCCTTGTGTTCTCTAACACTTACCCCTTCCAATTTCACTTTGTCACTGATAAGATACCCTTGGTGTTATTATCTGGGTAAACCTTGGATAAGACCAGCAGGTTTGGGACGGTGGAAGCCATAGCCTGGTTCTGTTCAGAACAGATGGCTCTGGACAATGACCTTGTGCACCTGTAGGGAGCATCCCTTCCCAAGTTATTACACTTTATTCTGAGTTAAAATGGTCACTCACTCAGAAGATTCCTGCCACTTACATGTTACCAGCTGGCTCTTCCTTGATGTCAGAATTGTGTCAAGAATAGCAGTTTCCCTAATTGCTTTCTGTACCTTTGGAGAGATAAAATTGTCAGCAGGACAAGACGAGGATCTGTTTGATGGTCTCCTTGTAATAGAGTTGGGCCTCCAGGAGATAGCAGGAGTCTTGATGTCACTGTTGTTGCTGGCTTTGGAGAACTGTTTGCCATCTATATTGGGAAAGTGCTATTTATCCCAGCAGCTGGAAGTGTTCTGCACCTGAATACCTCAACCCCACTGACTCTGGTCACCTCTCCTATTTTAAGAGGCCCTCTGGGAAATCTTTTTGTGATCTCAAGGTCTTTTGACATTATCATGTAGCAGACTTTCCTTTATTATGGGAAACAGCTGGAATTAACAGACAGTGTCTATTGTTTGACATTCTTAAGTGGGATAAACCAAAATGTGTGCCCCCTTTAATGAAAGCAAAACTGGGCAGAAACACTTAGAGTGAAAACAAGCCCTGACTGCTTACTTCCTTTGAAAACTGTCTTTGTTGAGTCATCATGCTGACTTCCTTTCTTTGTTGGGAGAAATATAGTACTCCAGAGTGGGGAAGAAAATTGACATCAGGGGCTCAGGATTCCTGCCCCACGCTGAGGTGATAACAGAGGAAGAACACCTTATTCCCCTTTCCACCCTTCTCTCGGGTCCCAAGACTGCAGGATAACCCTGAGCTCAGAACTATAGAGATCGCCTGAAAATCACACCTTCAGTCAGTGGGAAATTTAGGGATACTTACTGTCTTGGTCAGGCTTCCTTTTGGGGAGTGCTAAAATTTTCATATTGTTACAGTGAAAAAAAAATCAGTTTTGTCCAGTTCATTGTGGAGCAGTCAGTATTTTGTCAACCTGCTGGTCACCACCTTTTGTTCCAATCTAAATGTGGTCCCCTGAGTTTCTACACTCTAGTTTGTGTATTTCACTGGTGTCTCCCCCCACTTCAGTATCAAAGACCTGCTGGTCTACATTCCAGAAAGACTGCACTCTCTGCTTGCTTTGTTAGGTTACAGACAGCCACCAGGTGCCTCTCCCTAGGGAGCATTTAAAAACCCTCCCTACCCTCACCCCGTCCCCAAGGACTCTAGTGAGTTTCCTTCCATCTATGCAAGAATCTATTTAAATGTTCTGTGGAGCACAGAACGCTGCTCTTACTTAGAAGACCCAGAATATTTTATGCATATGGAGCAGAGCCTCCAAGTTATTAGATTTCTCCTCTCTTTGACCTACTGTGTCATATTCTTCAATATTATCCACTCTTATCTTTGGTTTTATTCTAATTTCTCAGAAATATCTCTTCATTGTCATCTTGTCTAGGATCCCTTTACCTTGTCTAATAAACCAGACAGTAAAAAATCATTCCTCAATCTTTTCATCTTTGGAGACAGAGGAATTAATGTGTAAGGACAAGGGGACCACAATAGGGCAGGGCAACAGGACGGTGCCCAGCACATACCCCCTCAGTCACTATGGGTACCCATGAGCTTTTATCACTAATCAACCGATACCCTTCCCCCTGCTTCTCTTTATTTCACCTTTAAATCTCCTTCAGCCTCTACCATGTGCTCAGGTTTGCTTTCAGATCTTGCTTTTATTCAGTTACCTGCCTGCCACTCTGGGGAAGGGTGGAGCCTGCAGTCCTAGCATTACCAGAGTCCTGGCAATAGGGTCTACAAAATGAAAATTTTACAGGGACCTATAGATCCTCAGACATGGTCATGATGGTTCTATTTTTGGAGGCAAGACTGGGGAGCCCCCAAATCACTCCTCTCTGGGGGAAGCAGACTTGTCTCAGGCATGGAGTGAAACAAACTTGAAATGGACTCTAAGTACCTATATTTTGAACAACCCTGACGTCTTCCCCCTTATAATAGTTACTATTTTGCACATTGTTATCCTCTAAATAGTCACTCAGACTACTCGATATAGGCATGCCAAGTTAATCAAACAATATAAGCAACTTAGTTGTTTCTTTACTTCAGTTGCTGTCATTTCAGAAATTTCAGGTGTGTGACTTCTAATTTAACTTGTGTCTGTTTTTCCTGGACTTGTTCTGTGTGGGCTGCAGGTCTGAGATTGCACCTTGCTCCTTTGTCTTGATATTGTCTTATGTTCCTCCTAATCAGCCAGTTGCTATTCCTTGGTTCTTCCTGCGCTGGCTGGCTGTGCCTCGGTGCGTTCGGATTGGGCTAGGCACCTGGGTTCCTCCAATCTGAGGTTCCCAGGGTGGTGGAGAAGTGTGGGGTGGAAGCTAAGGAATGTTCCCCTGATGGTGGCGGGGCCTCAGGGCATGACTTCTCCTCTGGGCCCAAGGCAGCAGGCTCACTGAGGGCATAATTTCTTCCCCCAATATTGCTTTCTTGTCCAGATAGTTACAAAATAATGAAAGCTGTGTTGGATAGCTATCCACAGGTTCCATCCTAGTTAGGTGGTTTATTTGGGTATAAAAAGTAGTTGTTGAATTGATGGTCTGTAATGACATTCTCCTTGGAATGGAATATATGTTCGGTCACCTTTTAAAAATGCTCTTCTAGAGAACCCAGGCTTCTGGGGAGGAAGGCTGGTCCTGGGTGACTCTGTCCCTGTGCTTCAGGTGGTTCAGGGCAATCCATGGAGTGCCCTTAGCCCTGTAAGGCCCAGTGTGGAGACAGCATGGGTGATCAGAATACTGGCATTCCTCATGGCTCTGGAATCATTGGCAAGTTCCGGATGTGTGGGAATGCATGGGGGAGGGTAACTTAAATTTATGTGAATAAGTATTTTTCTGCTTGCATCTTTTACCCTAAAACCCTCCTTGCGTTAGCAAACTACAAACATGAGAGAGTGGGACCTTATCCTAAGCCATTGCTCTTCTCTGGTTTTGGTTTTTTTTTTTTGTACTGAGAATCAAACTCAAGACCTTGTGCTTACCAGGCAGGCGCTGAGCCCCTGAGTTATGTCCCCAGTCCCCTTGGCTTTGTTCTGTCACATAAGACAGACCATAAGAAAGGTACCACCAGGAGCCCTTCTGCTTTTCTCAGGCCTGAACATCTTCCAGGTATTTTTCTGTTCCTTCGTCTGCTCCCTCCCCAGGGGGCTGACACCCACCAGAGTGTTGCTTCTGAAACCCTTTCATTTAGAGCAATCTGCTGTGCTGTTAAGACCCCTGACTGTGTCTCTTTGACTGTGATTCTTGTTCTTTTTCTTTCCCTTGGGAAAAAGGTGACCTTCAGAGGTGGGCATGCTAAGGAGCTCAGGCAGTCACTACATCTGCAGGCCCGTAATTATGAAGGCACAGTGGCAAAGAGAGAGCTGCAGGAAATGGAAGGGAAGGAGGTTGAGGGAAAGAGGAATGTTGGCTTCCTGGATTCAGTCTCCAGCTGAGCAGTCACCTGGAACTGCTTGATGTGACTTTGCACAATGGACAACAAAGGTTCTCTTTGCTTCTCTTTAATTTGTTATTGGGAGAGCAAAAGAGGGGACTTTATTTGCTAACAGCAGGAAAGTTTGATGTGTGATGCTTGCCAAAGTTCCATGCAAGTATTTAGCACCACTCCTGGCAGTAGAAAGACAACTGAAAGTCTATGAATCTACAGTAATAGGTAGCAACTCCTTGCTCCCCTTGGTCTTGGAGTTTAGAAAATCTGTAAGGGTTTGAGCTGGACTTGTTGTGGTTTCTTTGTCGACTCTTTGATGTGGGAGGTAGTGAAGGTTCTTCCCTGACATTGTCATCCCCTGAAGGCCTGAGGTTGGTAGGAGAGGGCTGGATGGTACCAGGGCTGGGGTGGCAGATTCTATAGTTAGAAGACCTTAGGCAAGTTTGTTTCTCTCTCTCCACCGTGGGAAACAATCTTTCTCACTCTCCATCCTCAGGTGCTGTAATAGGGACAGGAGTAATAGAACTGCAAATGCTGCTGCCGTGATATCCAATAATAAAGGCAAATTTCTAGGATTCTGAAGTCACCTTCTCCCCTACTTATCTCAGCTACTTAAACCCAGAAAAGCAAACAGGGCCTTTCTAAGGAAGTCATTCCCTTTATTTTGAGACCCAGCATCTCAGACCCAAAGTGAGAGCCACAGGAAGCCGTCTCTCCCCAGGTCCCCTGGAGCTCCAGGGCCCGGCTGGCCTATGTGGTCATGTGTAAGGATGTCTGACAGAAAGAAACAGAAGCAGTTGAAAGAGACCAGCCCAGGCTCAGGATGTATATCTCTGTCTCAGCTGTCACAGCTTTCAGAACAGGTGAGCTAAACACAGACCCCCAATTAAATACAACAAACTGAGTTGGAGTTTGTACATCCTCGAGAGACTCAGTCACCCCATGAGTGCCTAGCCTGACCCCATAGCAACTGGCTTGGTTTCTAGGGTGACAGAAGTCTTCACCCACCTCTTTCACTGAAGATCAGGCTCCTTGAGAGAAGACACGAAGAGAATAGAAGAACCACTAGAGGACCTTCAGTGCTCATGTATGACTCTTGTAGAAATCCTTGCCTTGTCCAGCCCTCCTTTGTTCTAAATCCTGGTGGAATGCATCTCGCCAGGTGCAGAGCAGTTTCCTAAGCAGGTATCAAACATGTGCACTTATCAAGCTGACTCAGTCGGTGGAATCCCCCTTGCACGTGTAGTTTTACAGTTGGACAAGGGTCTGAGATGCTGTGTGAAAAATGTCCTGCCCTTTGGTGGAATCTCGCAGTCTGAAGGAGCTGCTCACCTGCTTTAGAGGTGATGGATGTTCACACCTGTGTACTTGCTTTGCTTACCCTGTGGAAGGTACGTAGGTAGACAAGGCACACAGATTCCAAAAATCTAAACACAGCATATGAGGAGAATGGGAATTGCAGGAGAGCGGGTACCTTTGTGGGGTGAATCTTGGTTCTCCCAGCATCACTGGGGAAATTTAAGTGATGTATTCAGCTTGGGGAGGTGTATAGAGAGGTCAGGAAAGAAGACCCCTTGGGAAGCACATGGAGGATGGGCCAGCTAGCTTGTAGCTTCTGACCCAGCATGTGACATCCATTGTTTGTTTCTTGTGGCTTCTCTGGGAGTAACTATTTCTTGGCCTACTGTGTTACCTCTCCTGCCCTCCCAGGTCTGGCATCCTTATTTCTGAGCACCTTTAGCTCAGGAATTGGCAGGGCCAGGTGCTCAAGGGTTATTTTGAAGCACTAAGAAGAGGCCAAAGCAGCAGCTACCTGTAGAACTGTGGTTGGTGAGCAGGGAGTATTTTCTTAGCAAACAGACTTGGCCTTGCCTTTGGTGACTGCAGGGGGCCAATTCCTCTGCTCATTCACTTTATCTTGTGTCAAGAGAGGCAATTCACAAAGCACACGGCCAAGAGCAGGGAATGAAATTAGAGTGGTGATTTTGGCTGCCAAGCTGGAGACAGGCAGAAGAGCAGAGAGGAGGGAATACAAGCTCAGAAGGGAGGCTGACCTTTGTCCCACATTTCCAGAAATCTGAAGATGGTCCAGCCACAGCTCTGTTGCCATTAACCTCCTGATGCTAATGGGGCTGGTTTGCATTCCCAGTAACCTTTCCTGGCTTAGTGTCTGCCACTGACAGCCTTGTGCACATGTCTCTTCTAGTGGAGGCTTCCAAAGACACAGGGAAAAATCGAATGCAACAAAACCTTAAATGTTTGTGTTGTCACCAACAGCAAAGGAGTACTTTTGACTAATCTGCAGGGGAAAGAGGCTTGGTAAAGAGGATTATGCCTTTCATGTATTGATGTAACATTTCTCATGAGTCAGCTGTGTGCCAGGCACTGTACCTCGCTGGGGATGCAGAGATGGGAAGAAACAGCCTTCCTCTCTGGAAGCCCTGGGCCGGATTGGGAATTAGGAGTGTCAGCTCCCTCAGGGTGCACACACATGTATTAGTAGAATCTTAGAAGCTGGGTTTCTGGAAGACTTCTTTTAACAAATTGATTTTGAGATTATTTTAGGTTCACATGCAGTTGTAGGAAATGATAGAGGGATCCCTTGTGCCCTCTCTCAGTTTCCCCCATGGTGACATTGTGTGGCATGTTAACACAGCCTGACAGTATTCTCAGCGTGTTTCTGTGGACTTTCTCTGCATAGTCTGCTGTTGTTCTTTTCTTTCCTCCTGTTAAGTGCAGCTTCTTCGTCTCAGCACCACAGCCTCCTCATGCTCTCAGGTCTCTGCCGTAAGGAAAGACAGGCATTGAGTTAGCCAACAGTGCCCATTGCCTTGGTGATCTGCTTGGTGGGAGGAAGCTTACCATGGTGCTCTTAGCGCTATGTACTTTTTCATTATTTTCTTGTACAGTAAGGTGCATCCTTAGGGAACTGAGAATTACTGGCTTAAGTAGAATAATAGGGAGCAATATTATTTTAATGGCAGTACCATGACCAAGCTTTTGCTATGGGCTAAACTTTTGCTATGGGCTAAACCCTGTATGTGGGTTTTATATGTATTGCTGTGCCTTATCCTCAAAACGTCTCCATGTGGCCAGTGACCATCTCCCAGGCACAGATGGTAAGTGATATCACTGCTAATAGCAGAGCCAAAGTTGTCTAACTCCGACAGCCCCTGCCCTTATCCTCTACTTCAAAGAAGGAATAAATCAAGAATTGGTAACTGTGGATTACACCCAGGCAGTGTTGTGGGGCTGGTATTACAGGACAGGGACTGTGTGACATCCCTATCCTGTCCCCTCTTCTCTGTCCCCCTGGTAACCCAAAGCAGAGCTTGGTTATCTTTATGAAACCACTGCAATGGAAACTCTGAAAGAGCGCCCAGCAGAGGAGAGGTCTGGTATTACAGTGTATTTAGAATGCACCAGGGCTTTATTAAAAACTTCTGGAATTGCTATGAGTAAGTCCCCGGTAGTCCCCATTGGACTAATCTGGTACTTATGGTCATCAGAGCAAGTGGGATGAAATAAACTTTTCTGGTGTCTATTGGAGGGAAGGCTCTGGTGAAGACAGAGCCAGTCCTCATAAGCGCTGAGCACCATCCTCTGCAGCCACACAAGCCACATGCCAGTTCTAAGAGTCTTTATTTCTTCATGTGAGGAAGGTCAGTAGGGGTTGGGTGAAGTTGTGAATGCCATCAAGAGATCACCGTATTTAACAATCCAGGACATCGAGCCCTGCTGGCCCTCCTCTAATTCACCCCTGGATTATGCAGCAACAGTGGCCTTTTGTCTGCAGGAGGTGGGAATAGGAGGCTATTTCTGAGAGGTGTGAGTGAGGAAAATATCACCAGAAGGGACCGATTTGGGTGACAAAAGGATTTTTGTCCCTTTGGTGTTGGGAGGAGCTAGGATGGTATTTTGGAGAGCGGCCTGACCCACTGCCTGCTTCTTCATAGAGAGCAAGGGAGTCTGTGTTTGTGACAGTGGTCTTCTGCATTTCCCATTTTACTGGCAGGTTTCCAGGATGTTGCTGCTTGCACCTGCAGCCTTTCCTGAGGCAGGACTGAGACTACCTCCCAGACCCATAGGGTTTCCCCAGGGGTCTTCCTTGTCCTCCTTCCCCAGGGTCCCCTAGACCAGGCCTTTCTCCTCCCTCCTTCCTCGTTAGTTTCCTAGCTCCTTACTCCTCAAGGATCCTGCTCTAGCAGAATAATGAGACCTCTCCTGATCTTTCCCTTTGGTTCTTGGCAGAACTTCCACAGAGGGCAGGAGAGAGTTGGAAATAAAGTTGTCCTGTTTTTGGTCCCTTCCTGACCACACACCCGGAGACCAGAAATTTAAGGGTTCTGGTGACAGTTCAGTAAGGTTCACACAGCACCTTCTCTTGTTTAAAATTCAGTGTCAACATCAGACAGACATCACAGTATGATGACATTTGGCACTTCTCACAGAGCAATTAGGAGGAGCCAATGCACTTGGCCTGGTTGGTTCGAGGTCCATGTGCTTCTGTAACTGCCTTTACCTGCGTCACCCAGCAAACATCTAAGCCCGCCAAAGGTAGGTGGTCGCTTTGGTTCTGTTCAGGACCTGTAGGACACTCATACAGTCTTGGTGGAGCAACAGTGGTCCTCAGCCAGAAAGGCTATTTTTATTTGACAAGCTTCAGTATTGGAGAGATGGATAAGAAATGGTGAAGGAGAATGAGCCGTGTTCTGGGTCCATTAGCAGGACAGTCCGGCAACTTGGTGTGTTGATCTACTGCGTCTCCCTGATGAAATGTCAGAAGAGCAGGAGCCCTCATTCTGTTTCTAAGAGAGTGGACACCATCTTCTCCTTTCACCTCTTGGTCTCTGGGATCTTCTCATCCCTTGACACAGGAAGCTCATTCCAGTGTTGGTGCTAAGTGATGTCTGGCAGTGGCAGGGAAAAGCTTTTCTAATTGCTGAGGTTGTTGGTGTGGACAGGGGAGAATGGAGTTCCAGTGTCCAGCTCCTTCCTGCCCTCCCCACTCAACCCCACATGCTACACTGTTTCTGTACCTTACCAGATCCCACTTCTTTCTTTTTTCCTGTCTTTTTTTTTTTCTAACCCGCATTTCTTTATTATTCCATGTTTGCAATACTTCATGAACACATTCATGGTGGTAGTTGGGACATCTACATGACATGGTTTTGGGTTTTTTTTACATCCACCTTCCCCTATTAGTGCCCTTACCATTTGCTAAAGATCTGTCTTCCTATGTCCTGTCATTTTTTATCTTGTTATTTGATTTATTTATGTTTTAGGTTTCTCATGTAAGAATAACCATACAATTTTTAAGCTCACGTGGAATAACCATACAATTTTTAAGCTCGCGTGTTTTTTACTTAATGTTACGGATTCATTGCCAACCATTAGAGAAATACAAATTGAAACCATCTTATTCCAGAAAGAATGTCTATCAACAACAACCACAAAAAATCAAATAGTAACAAGTTCTGATGAGGAATTTTTCTGCAGGAGAGAAAAGAATCCTTCTACATTGTTAGTGAAAATGTAAACTAGTACAATGACCATGGAAATCAGCATGGAGACTCCTCAAAAAACTAAAACTAGAAATTCCATTTGCTCAGGCATTCTCCTTGTAGGTATCTTCCTGAAAGAGTTAAAGACATTGCATTACAGTGACACATGTATTTCCATGTTTATAGCAGCACAATTCATAGTAAGTCTTGGAAGCAGCCTATATGTCTTTCAATGAATGAATGGATAAAGAAAATGTGGTAGTTATACACAATGGAATACTATTGTGCCATAAAGAAGGATGAATTTGAGGCATTTATAGGAAAATGGATGCTCCTTGAGGGCATAATGTTCAGTGAAATGAGTCAGACATACATGCTGAAGTACCACATGGCTTCTCTTATGAGAAACCTCAATATAAATAAAGAGCAAAATAAAAGATGGATAATAGGAAGTAGGGAGACAGACATTTCTTAAATTGAAAGCAATGAAGAGATCAAGTGATGAAGGGAATAGGAAGGGAAGGGAGGGAAAGGTGATGAAAAAAGATTTATGATATATACATGTACCAACTCCACATAAGAAATGTAAACATCATATATTGCAAACTAATGAAAATAAATAAAACTGAAAAGGAAGAAAATGTGAACGTAGGTGCATCCATTTTCCTACAAATGACCCAAGTTTGTCTGCCTTAACGGCAAAGTAATGCACGATTGCATAAATATCACATTTTCTTTATCCATTTACCGATTGATGGCCATAAGGGCTGCTTCCATGACTCAGTTGTTATGTGCTGTGCTGCTATGCATGCGGGCATGCATGTATCACTGTGATATGGTATCTTTATCTTGTGTTACATTTCTGTATTTCTAGAAAGTTCCTCAGCTGGCTCTCCCTACTTCTCCCGGCTGAGCCCCATCTATCTATCCTTCTTTGGCTTCCTTTCTACTTTCCTAGGTTGGACAAAGTGTGTTCCAGCTCCAAAGGAATACACAACTCTGCTCCTGAAGGTTTTTCATAGAACTGCAGCACCAGCTCTGAAATCTGGTAGATTGGAGAGAATGCTCCCCAGCCCAGGAAGTGAGGCTGTACCTGAAAGATCTGGCGGTATTTGGTGGAAATTTGGATTTAATTAGCTTTTCCTTTTATGTTACTGTCAATATGCTTCTGTTACATTTATGGGGTTGTGTGGGTATCCTCTGGTCGCTAATTACGTGAAATTTCTCTTCTTTGTTAAACTCTAATAAACATGCACAATTTATAAAGTTGAAACTGGCTCTGTTGCCAAATATGAGATTCTTAATTTCAATAGGGAGTTATTTTTCTTCTCTTTAAGGAGATGGTAAATTCATGTGTTCATGTTTTACCACTGGGTGGGTGATATTTATAATTTTTTTCCTCTTACTGGAGATAACAATGAGTAATCAAAACACATTCTCCTCCTCTTTTTTTTTTTTTAATTTGGGTCCAAAAAGGTTGCAATGAAAAAAAAAATGGGAACTTTATTTAGACTGTTCACAATGTTCTGGCTTTTCCAACCTTGAAGTAAGTATGTTTACTCAGCCCAAGAATAGTGTTTTGTAGGTGTATATAAAGATGAGGATTAACTCCACCCTTTGCTGTGTTGGTGTCCTTCCTGTGTGTATGGGACCTGGATGTATTCCCAGGGATCCTTGGATCCAGCTACCACCAAGACTGCTTGGGAACACCAATCCAGAAAGAGAACTCAAGGGGAACCAGGGAGACCTTGTCCCACAGAGAAAGGAGCCTGAGTGGAATGACCATGACCTCCTTGGCCCTCAAATAACTGCTGGACCCAAGTCTGTGGTGACAATCTTCATTTCCACATGAAGATGCTGAGGAAAAATTCTTGGAAGGGTTTCCAGGGACTGAAGAGAAGGAGGAGTAGGCAGTAAGCCTTAATGGTTGTGGAGTTGGACACATGAGAAACTCTGGAGATAGGTAGTGCCTTAGTTACTTTTCTTGTTGCTGGAACAAAATACTTGACACCCACAAGTTAAAGGGGGAAAGGTTTATTTTAGTTCAGTTTTCAGAGGTTTCAGTCCATAGTCAGCTGGCTCTAAGGCAAGTCAACATGGCAGAGCAGAAACAATCCATGGCAGAGCATGCAGTAGGCAGCATCAGCAAGCCTGCATTCCTTCTGTCCTTTTATATTCCATCCAGGCTACAAGCACATTGATTGACACCATCCATACCCAAAATGGGGCTTCTATTATCCACACCCAGAACTCGGCTAAACCAATTTAGTTATCATACCCTAAATGCAGCCACCTCTGAAAAGCTCTACCTATGAGTACATGAGGCTCTGGGGGGCATCTAGATATGAACTATAACAGATGGTAGTGATGGCTGTACCTCAGTGAAATCACCGATCTGCGTGCTGGTAAATGGTTATGTGCTATGGTTTATTATAATGCAAAGAAAGTTCCATAACCTCTAGTCATTTCTTTTAAAAGGCAAAAATTCAAATGAATGGACAATGTGGTCTATCTGTCCATCCAATGGAATATTATTCATCCCTAAGAAGGAAATTTTGACACATGCTCCATCCACCATGGATGAACTTTGAAGATGTGATAGTAAGATAAACCAATTATAAAAGGATAAATATTATGTGATTCTTCTTGCATGATGAGGTCCTAAAAGTAGGGAATTCATAGAGTCAGAAAGTAGAAGGGTGATTTCCAGAGACTGAGGGTGGGGGAGAACAGAGAGTTAATTGTCTAACGGGTGGAGAGTTTCCTTGTAGGAAGATGCAGAAGTTCTGGGGGTGAATGATGGGGATGGTTGCACTGCAGTATGAATGTCCTTAATGCCACTGATATATAAACTTTAAAGTAGTTAAAATGACAAACTTTATGTCATGTATATTTTACCACAATAATAAAAAAAAATAGTCTTGGCAGGCTGGAAGGTGCCAACAAAGCTGTGTGCTCTCTGAGGTTGGTGCTCATTGGATTAGCATTAACTCCTTCCCTGGGCACACAGTGTGCATGGCACTAGGAAGGCTTCTGCCCATCCTGCCAGATGCCCACCATGACTGTGCGCCAGAGAGCAAAAGGCAGCCTGATAGAGATTTGACCTCTGGGCACAGAAGACACAAACACAAATGCCAGCTTGGAAAAGGGATTAATGATTTAAATGGTTTGAGGGAAAGAAAATGCTATTAGTGGTAGCTTGGCTCACTGAGAAGGGTCCATTAATTCACATAGAGGAGTTCCAGGGGGAGAGATGCTGTCCTAATTATGTCTTGGGTAATTTGGTCATTTAGATGGCTAACCAATTTGCAACTAGGTTCTTCCTGGAGGTAGTGCATCTTTATTCAGTGCTGTTCCCTCCTGCCAGGAACCAGACTGCTCTTCGGACGTGTGCATCGTTGTGGGAATGTTAGCTTGTCTTTGCCTATTGTTGCCACCGCCTCCTCTTCAGTCACATGATCTTATAGCTTTGCTGTGGAATTGGAAATGTGTCTAGCTGAAGTAATCACCTATGCTGGCAGTATTTGTGTAGGTGCCAGAAGGTGCAAAGCCAAATCCCATGTGTACAGTGTCTTCTGTGAATTGTAGTGATGGTCCAGGATCAACAATTCTTTTTCTACTAAGGGGAGATTCAGAACCTGTCCACATCCCATCCTTGTGAGGTGCTTGTTGTAAGAGCTTGGTCTACAACAGTAGCTAGCACCCTAGTACCCCGATGGTGCCCCTTTCAGACATGGCCTCAGGACCTACTTTGGTGTGAGGGAGACTCATTAATTTACAGATGAGGCCTTGGGCTGCCCTTGCTATTGTTTACTCCAGGTTAGGCCAGATGTGCACCAGTCTAGTGCAGAGAGAGAGCTTTAGGATCAATGACCCCAAATTTTGCCTCTACCAAGTCCCATTACCCAGTGGGAGTAATCACATCACGTCTTGAAGAAGAGAAAAACATGAAGTTCTTCTCAAAGGAGGGCCAGGAAAGGAACAAAGGATATTTATTGCCATGATTTCCTGTAGATAGCAAACATGGACAACAGCTACTATTTATGAAGTTCCAGGCACTGTACTAAGCCCACAGAACATAGCTCTCCTTTTAATCCTTACTACAATCTTATGAGTACACCTGTCCCTGTCTCCATTTTATAGGTGAAACAAATGAGAGATTTGGTGACTTGTCTAAGATCACACAGCCAATAAATAATAGAAACAAGAGTCCAATCAGGATTTTGGATGCAAATTTCTATGCTCTTTTAGCAGTGCTCAGCCGCTCAAGAACTGGGGCTTATTGTAAGAGGCACATATCTAGGATTGAAGGCAACCCCCTTAGCCCAAAATACCAGTGAATCGCATAATGTTGTCATAAATGGTTTTTTTTTTTTAAAAAGAGTACTGTTGTTTCTCCCCTTTATCCCCCACCCATGATATCTTGCACACACTGTGATGTATTGGTGATTAGGGATGAAGGTGGAGGACAATGGAAAGAGTGTATGATTGGGGGTGGGTGGGCCGAGGAGCCATCAGTGGCAGCACTTTGTTCCTCTGAACCAATTCTAGGCTCTTTGCAGACAAGGACAGTGGATTTACTCCACTGGCTCTGTGCACAGGTCCCCACCCTGTCGTCCTCCAACTTCTGCCCACTTCACGTGGACATTCCCATACCCAGGCTGTTCTGAGCTGTCTCCTCACTTTCCGAGCTTTGTCACTGCTACCCCATTGTCATTACTGTGGCCACCATCATGTATGTGGTTCTTAGCTCATCCCACATCACCAGCACCCACTCTCCTGGTGCTTCCTGGCTTCCTGTTGGGCATCTCCCCTTGGCTGCGCTCCACCATCTTGATTCGGCATGCTGTCAGTCCCCTTCTCATCTTGCTCCAAGAACCTCCTGCCATCTGACCACTCGGCAGCACTTTAATTGCACAGCCACTTCCTGGCCCAGTCCTCTTTGGAATCTTCCTCTCTCACTTTGCGTATCTAACTTGCTGTTAAGTCGCATGACTTCTTTTGCAATATGTCCAGCACCTGTTCCTCCCTCTCTCTCTTTTTTGTCATTTAACATCTCTGTACTCTGAGAACCTAGCAATTCTCACACCGTTTGTACCTCATGGAGATTTTCAATAGATGACAAGAATAACATCTTATCTGTATCCCTACCTTTCATCTCTTTCCACTCTACTCTATCCTGTGCCATTGCTAGATTAATGTTCCCAAAGTAAATCCCAAATCACACGAACTCTGTGAAAAATATTTTATAGTCTGGAACAGTTTGGGCTTTCCTATGATTTTCAATCACTTTTCCATTTCTGCCATCACTTCACTTTACCAAAAAACAGAGTCATGGCCATTATGCTAAATAACAACCTCTAGTAAATGTGGTTGAACAATAAAGGTAGTGACCAATGATCTAGAGACACCTTCCATGGCTGAACATTGTTCTAAGTACTTTATATCCTTTAGCTCATAACCATGTTGTTAGTAGGCACTGATCTATAATATGCATCCCTTTTTGGGTCTGTGTTTCCCTTCTTACGAGCCCTTTCTCTTGCTGTTGCTCCTGTTAAACTTAATATCCTTTGATATCCTTGCAGGTCTAAGTCTCAGTTTTTTCTTGGGGTTGACAGGAGTCCTGTCTTTCTGTGGTTTCTCCCACTGCTTTCCCACTAGTTGGGTTCTTTCTGTTTCTGCAACTCTGTCTCTGTCTCTGTCTGTCTCTATCTGTCTGCCTGTCTCTTTCTTTGTGTCTCTGTCTGTTTCTGTCTATCTGTCTGTCCCCTCCCCCACCCCATCTGCCAGATATTGTAACCATGTGTGCACTTGGATTATCTTGTCTGGTTTCTTTAAAAATCTCCTTTTCATCTGTATGCTCTGGATTATCTCACAGTGTCTTTACACATAGTAGTTGCTGACTGTATTTCATTCTTTGAACTGAAGTTTACACGATTGAATTCATATTTGGGGTTCCTTAGCTATGACTGTCATCCATATACTGCAGTACTTTCTCACTGAAAGCCTAGATAAACCCGATCAAATCAGGGAGAAGGAAGGTGCTGAGCTGAGATGAAGGTGAAATTCTCTTTCACTTGCTCATCAGCATTCAGCAAGTGTCTGTGCTCTTTAAAAGAAGCCCATGGGAGGGGCCTTGATGGAGGGCTGCCCTTTCCTAGAGGGGAAGGAGAGGATGGATGTGTTTTTGTGGCTGTGTTAATAACACACATGGGACCTGAAAGTACGGGTTCATGTTGAGTAACAGGAAGCAACTTCTGTATCCTGAAAAGGTGTCCTTATAAGAGCATGTCTTTCTTGTGCTATGTTTGGTTTTGAGGAATCGAGCATTATTAGTATAATTCATTCCAGCAAGTGTATTAGCTTCATGAAGAAAGTTGGAAGCAAAGTATATGAGGTGCCCATGATCTTCAGAGACTGCGCTCTCTCTCTCTCTCTCTCTCTCTCTCTTAATGGTCTCTTTGGTTCCCTTAATTCAGCCTGCTCCAGTTTACCTTGTCCTCTCCACAAGTCTCATTTGTTTAGACTCGACTCTCTCTGTGCCATCCCTCTACTTAAATAACCTGTTTAGACCAGGTCTGGGTTTACCAAAGTAAGCCATCCTCATCTCTTTACCATACCATTTCACTTTCAAGCCATGGGTCAACTATCTCTTTCCAAAAGGCTTCCTTGATGTCTTCAACTCACACTAATATCTCTTTTTGTTTTCCAAAATTCTCCTAACTATGTGGTCTGTACCACGCAGTTCACTCTCAACTATATCCTCATGTATTTTCATGCATTGTTGGGTGTTGGTCTTATCTCCAAAATGGATTTTTGTTTTGAGAGTAGTGACCTCAGTATATGTGTCTTCCTGGCCCAGCATCATTTGGACCATGTTGAGCATAGATTATATAGAACTTTTTCCTTTTTGTAACATTTGAAAAATTGCTGTAGTACATGTTTGCAATACATGCAGTTTGTAGTGCTCTTGGGGCGTCGGTGTATGTTCATACCCCAGCTTCTCTTTTTAACCCCTTTCCCCTTCTGTCCCCCTTCTCCAGTTCCCCATCCCAATTTTCATTCTTGTTACTATTAATCTTAGCTCATATTATGACATACAATGAATGTTATGACATTCATTAAGGATATTAGATTCCTGTACATGGCATATCTGTATTCTACTTATTTCCCCTTCCTCTTTCCTCTTTAGCTATTGATTGGTTGGTTAAATAGTGGAAAATTGGGGATATTGCTGTTATTTTTGTATCAATTTTGTTCCAAACAATAATTCTTAGACTGCAATCTGGTTTAGCCTGACTATTGAAATTGTATCTTTTTTTTCCAGTTAAAGGCATAGATGTAGATATAGATATATAGTTTTTTTAAAAAGAAAAGTAAGCCAGATCTGATGGTGCATACCTAAACCCTAGTACTCTGAGTTTGAGTGCCCAGTCTAGGGAATTTAGCAAGATCCTATGCAAGTCTTTAATTGTGGCCTGGGTGCACTCTCACCCAGGTGGCAGGGGACAGTGCCCTGGCTGAGGGTCCTGACACACACTAGATTCTCGCTGGGTCCCAGCTCCTTTCCTTCTCAGTACTCCCACCCCATGGCTCCTGTCCCTGGCTCAGTGTGGGTCTCATCTCACATTCTGCATGGTCTCAACAGCAGCCCATCTTCGTTGGCCCCTCCTCCCCCTCAAGTCCAGCTTCCAGGGCTCCATGCCTTAGTGAGATGACTCTCCACAGTTAAAGCTGTGCCTACCAAGTTCATTCTCAAATTGAGTTTGCAAACGGAAAGCAAGTGCTTTTCAGGCATTGTGAACTCAAGGTGATAAGAGCTTTGCTTTTAGAAAGGGAGGGGTAGAAGTAATAGGTTCATACCTCACTGAGAAACTTAGACTAACATCAAGATGTTCCTTGGCTGAGAATGAGTAAGTACTAGATTAGGTTCCACAGAGAGCTAAAATAGGAGACGACATTTTTGAGCTGGGAAATAAAGCACTGGGTTTTTAATGGCCTAAGAGGTCATTTGGGAGACAAATTTTCTAAGACTTCCTTCAGTGTAAAAATTCTGTAAATAACCTCCCTAGTCTTCAGCTTGCAGATTCAGTCTCCAAAGGGCGCCTATGCCAAAACAGGCTCTAAATTTGCTTGTATGATTTGCATTCTTAAGAAGATGCACCTGCAGATCATGTAGGGCAACAACTAAGCAGTAGAATTTAAATCCTCTCCTGGTGGTCCACGGGGAGGGGGGAACGTGGTTTTTAAAGCAGGTGGATGTCTCTTAAAGAGAAACTCCTTAGACAACTCAATTGAGCAGAATTGACTCTTAATTGTATTTTTTTTATTAGCAAAAGATGCAACTGGTTGATCAGAATGGAGCTGGTCCTGCTTAGATAAGCATCATAAAGTTTCAAGTGAAAGGAGTTTATCTAGGTTGGGCTAATCAAATCTTTGAGGGAAAAGACAAAATAAAGTGAAAAAGCTTTTAAAGAATGTGTTTGGAGGTATTGAAGTCATTGTTCAAAAAAAATCAGAAAAAGTGAAACAGCGTAACGTTTCATTCTGGCACTGATGATGTAGGCAAGCTCATTCCTAGTTGTAAGGGATGTGATTCAAGACTGCTGTGATTTCTTCTTTCCGTCTTCGCCACGCTCTTTCTGAAAACCACCAAGATCATCAGGCGGAGAAAATCCCCTTGCCTTCATGGCTCTGCCTGGAAGCCAGGCCTTTTCTGCCCCTGTGCCTTCTGCCCTTGCTCAGATAATTATGTCTCCTTTCACTAGATAGAGCTGAACCCTGCCTAGATCCTGCCACTCTCTGCTTCTAATTGAAGTGCTTCCTGAGAATACCCATATGCCTTCTGCTAATTTGTGGAAATGAACCACAAGGATTCTAATTTTATTAGATCTATGAAGTCAAGGGCACAAATTTACACACAACTACTAGAGAAAATTCTATGCCCCAAAGGAGGTTTGGGTCCCCCGATGGCTATGACCTTGACTGAAATTCTTTGTTTTCTTCTTTGTGCTTGTGTTGCCCTCCACAGTTAGGGCTGGTGCTACTAAGTGCATTCTTAAGCTGACGCTCTGGAGGTGGTATGAAATTGTGCCTTTTGGTGGCCAAATACATTCTGGACATATTTTCTTGCTTGGAGAAAAGGTCTCCTTTTGTACTTTCTGCATTATTGCCATGTTCTTGGGAGATGGAGAGGCACACTTGGCTCAGGACCCCCTTGATGAGACAAAAGCATTACTAACTGCAGAACTCACTGATTTAAATCCAGCTCTTGCTAGGGAGCAGACAGGAAGCAGAGAGAGCTGCTGCTAAATGATGCCAAACGAGATCTGCAAGCAAGGAGGTGAAAACGCAAAGCGAAAACTTTCGGTCGCCTATGGTGCAACCATTTGAGCCTCCTCCCCCTCCAAGTGTCACAACTGCCTGACCTCGCTCATTTAGCTGCACCAGCCTTAGCTTCTTTGCCTGGAAACCCAGGAGATTCTTTTTCTCATCTCTCCCCATTTGGAGGTATTGAAGTCATTGTTCAAAAAAAATCAGAAAAAGGAAAACAGCGTAATGTTTCATTCAAGCCCTGCTGGCTGAAATCGGCATTGTGGGTAGAGAAGAGTGGCCCTATGGTTTAGCTCTCAGAATGACAGGTTTCAAGCCTCTTGCACATTGTTGGTGCCACGGAATGATTTTCTGCGAACTCCCTGGCTTGCCTGGCCCTGTGGAGCCAAGTGCTTTGCTCACAGGATGTTTTTACTCGATTAAAAGTGGGAAAGTGTTACTTCAGGTGGGGCAGAGACGGAAGTGTCATCTGGCCAGGCAAAGAAGCTAAGGCTGGTGCAGCTAGATGAGAGTGCTCAGCCCACCCTTTGGCATGCCCTCCATGTTAGTGGTCACATGAGCTCTCCTGTGGTTGCTCACGTGAGTGGTGACCTTCCACTCTGGGCGCTATCCCATGGCCCATCTCTCACTGGCCCCATGTGGCCTAGCTTCTGTCCTCATTGGTCTATAGGATACCATACTCTGAGGAACCTGCTAGTGCAGGACCTGGCACATCATTATCTCTCCTGCTCAGCAGGGCTTGCTGCTGCCCCTATAGCCATATGTCACCATCAGGTCTTCTTTTCCTTCTAGCTCAGTGATGGCCCTTACTGTCTCCATCTAGGGCTCAACTTGGGTCTCTCCTTCTTCCTAAATATTCACTCTGTCAGTCAGTGCTGACCGTCCTCCCTCCAGGATCTCCATTACCCCAGTGAGTGGGCCATTGGCTCTCTTAAGTTATCCCATCCAATGTCTGAGACTCATGAAGTTCCAGAGGCCTATACACCAGCTGGCTGATGGCTGTGTCCACCCAGGCAGCACACTGTTCTCTCAGACCCACTCTGCCCCAAAGTGGTTCTTCATCCACACCTGAGTCTTCTCCCTGACGTTCTTCAACTTTGAAAGCAAAGGCTCATTGTTGCCACTTGGTTCTGTGTGGAGATGACCGTGGCCAGATCTGAACGTATTTTTCTAAGTGTCTCCCCAGCCTGTCCCATGCTTCTGACCTGTCTCAGTCCACTTACATCTGAAGCTTTGCTGGTACTTTTGAGCTGATTTTCTTGCTGCCAGTTTCTCACCAGCCCATTGTTTTTGTACACTTATGCCAGATTTGTTTGAAAACACCTCTTTCCTCCAGAAGATGCTCTGTGCAAGTGTTTCCCCATCGCCAACAGCCTGAAGTCTACAGTTCCTGGGTGTCATTAAAGAAATCCCAATCCAGGCCAGTGCCAGTCCTCACCTCTATGCTAGGTGAGTGACACAGTAACTGGAACTCCCTTGCCTCATAGACGTGCTGTGTGAGCTTCCTTATCGGAAATGCCCCTTCTCACGCCCCTCTTTCTCTTCTTCAAGGTCTGGTCAGGTCTACTCTGCTCATGGGGCTTGTCCACATCTGTGCCTTAAGGACCTCCGTTCCCATCCTCTGGACACTGCTGTGCTACACTTACATTTAACCACATCCTATACTGCTTTTGCATCTCATCTGTTGTGTTATTTTCCTTTATTAATACTTCAATTTCATTTTTGGATTTGGAAATACTTATTTTCATTTTCATACGTTACTGCCCTGACACAATTGTAAGCCTCTTGAAGGCAGGAACTGTTCATTTCCTTCTAGTGCCCCCACTCTTATTATTGGGTATGGGGCTCGGCATGTAGGAATTACTCAGTGCTGGAGCATAGAATAAAACTGAAGGTCACCAGGGACTTCTACTCTATTTTAATCATGGAAATCTATTTTTAAAATAAGTATTTTTTCCTCTACAAAATTATTTATTATCTTACTCATCCCTCCCAACTTGCTATCAATATGTAAGAGTAAATTTTAGTCATCAAAAAGTGTTCTGTTTGCTATTTGTGAGCTTGATTATGGATGATTGACAGCCGAAACATACTAATATGATCCTTGTTTTTAAAGACATTGTCAGCTCTTCTTCTTTGATGAGCCTGTGAGATTGACACTAGGCTAGTATCTTGCTTGTTGTCACATATTTAAAGCCCAGAGAAGGAATGAACTAGCAATGCCACATGTCGCAACTATTAAACCTGACTGAGACCTGATTAATTTTTTTATTAAAGAATATTAATGAGAGATTGGTTGACTGGTACTCAGCTTGGTAAATCCAGACATGCAACTTAACAGTTTGCCACCTTTTCTGAGGGAGAAATTGATAGTCACCAAATCCTTAAACCCTGTTTGGAAAGCAGCATTCCACGGTATGAATTTGCCACTAATACACACATTTTAAGGATTTATAGGCTCATATCCACCTCCTAGGGTGGTATGTGGAAGGTATCCGGACATCTGGACAACCTGATTCTAAACTGGAGAGTTGATTTGTGATCATAAGAAAAGTTAAAGCCGTGGGTTTGGGGGAGTCTTTCAAATTCTGGAGGAGCTGGGAGAATTACCTTTGAACTTCTGCCAATGCACAAACACCTCACCACACATGCCCATGTGTTCTCTGCAGTTTACAAGTGTTCATTGAACACCTACTAAGTGCTGAGGACACAGGCACTATTGGCGCTATTTCTGCTCTCATAGAGTTCCCAGTGTATGATTTTTCAATTGTATTGAGTAAGGCAGTAACAAACTCTTAACCACCAGCTCTTTTTTTTTCTAACTCCTTGCACGTGGTCATTTCCTTTGTGTCTTAAAAATCTAAGTTGATGTGTTACATAAAACTGCTTGATGTCATCAGTTTGGTGTCACCTTATTTTTTAAATTAGTATTTTGAAACAGGGTCTTGTTATTTAGTTCAGGCTGACCTTGAACTCACTATGTAGCCCAGGCTGCCTTTGAACGTGTGCCCATCCTCCTGTTACAGCCTCCTGAGTATTGGAATTACAGATGTGCACCACCACACTTGGTTCTGAAAGTGACATTTCTAACTTCTCCAGTTGCTGATGTCACTATAGTTGTCGTGTGTAATAGTAACAGGACAGGGGAGGCACTCATTTTGGCTTTGGTGTTGGCTATTCTCGCCCCTCTCAGGTGAACTGTGAAGATTCTCTAAACTTTCCAATCCAAACTTTTCTATTTTTTTCTTTTAACAGACATAGAACATATGCATGTGACTTTAACTTCCATATTTTGGAAACCTTACACTGTTTTGTGTTTCATGGAAGAGGGGAGAAATCCTTATAAAAATCAGTTTCAGGGAGCCCTTGTGAAAGCCATCTGTGGCCAAGGCAGAGGGCGGAAATTCCTGATTACATTCTTGATTGAGACATGTCATTATATCTAGTGGTACAGCTATTACTGGAGGAGCCATAGGGACTGAGTTTCCCTGTCCCCTTAGTTGGAGAGTGGAGGGTTGTCTTCATCTGTGTGGAGTCAAAGAAGATAACAAGGTTCCATGCTGGAGCATAGACAGGCCCTCAATGGGGATAACACTCCCTCTTCTGCTTTGCCCACCTGGCTGCAGGTGCACTAGTGAGACTGGCAGAGCTTTCCTACTGGTGAGGAGGCAGAAAAGGCAGATCAGGCTGGGTCTATAATTAGCATGAACGACTTAACTCAGGTGGTAGGAACTCCAGAAACTCTGGTGCATGGGAGCCCCTGGGACGACTCGGAATGCCAAGATGATCTTTAGCCCTGGGCTGAGATTCCTGAGATGCCTGCCCAGGAGGGATCAAATGCCAAGATGAAGAGCCTTGTTATGGAAGTGGAAGATGTGCTGTAATCAGACTTGATGCACAAATGTGATGGGAAACTCTGAGGCATAAGCCGGTCCTTGGAGTTATCTCATCCAAGATACGATTCACAGTGAGTTAGAGCAGAGTGTTTTACCAGAATCTAGGGACAAGGCCAAAGTTTATCTGGGTCTGTCAGTGTTCAGGACTGGTGACAAAGCAGCATACTGTACTGGCTGTATGTTAAGCGACTAAAAAATTGTAACTGAGGTGGCTGAATAGGGTTGTCATAAGTGCAGCATGTGATTCTGTTAACATCCACGAATGTAAAATGCCAGAAGCATTTATCTACCACCTAATATTTATTTGTAACATTGTTATTATTAAAAAAGAGGAGGTGGGTATTGGAAAGGAAATTATACATTTATTTTCAATTTAATTAAATATGTCTTATGGAATAAGTTTTCTCTTCAGACCCTGTGACAATGACTGCAGCATAGACATAGTTTGGGTTAGTATGGGATGACCATCTGTCCATCCATACACCCACCCATTTTTCCACTAAATAATTCCCTGAGCCCACAACATGACATTTCCTGTGTAAATGACACACAAGTATACTAAATTTTGAGTCTTATGCATAACATATGATGATGGCTGATTATTCTTTCTTAGAATGCATTGTATGACATGAGTATGGGGCTGAAAAATCAATAGTTGGGAGTTTCAGTGCTTAAAATCTTGGGTGTCCACATATCCAAGCAGGCTTGAATTCATTTAGCAGGAGGAAACATGTTCAGGTGTGTGGATTCTGAAAACTATTGCTGTTTTTCTCTGGATATATGTTTCATTTAATTTTCAAAAATTTCCCTTATCCTTAAGCCAGAGATCACTCATTACTCAATGAGAAATGGAGATGTATTAGGCATGAAAATATTCCTCTTTTCTTCAGACCTGCACAGGGTCCCCCCACTGTTGACAACTAACTCTCTTTCCACCCTCAGAAACCTGGATAAGATACCTAAGACTTGCTGCTTTAATTCAGTCTGGTTTGCAGCTCATCTTGATCTTACAATATGTTACCTTACAGAGTGCCGCACAAGAGTCCCATCACATATGCTAAGAATAATACTGTCAAATATTGTTAAACTGCTAGAAATCAACTTCTGGAGAGGACTAAATGAATGTGTACTTCCCATGCTGTCTTAATTCAGTTCAAGACATCTTTTTTTAGCCATATGTGCCAGAAATGCTTACCTTGGATCCAAGTTTGAATATGAGATATTTCTGCCAAAAAATGAACAATTTTACCAAGTTTTAAGCAACTGAAAAAAATAGTCACTATGATGGTTGGAGAGAATTGTCAAATACTATAGAGTATGATTCTAGCTAATCTCCAGAAGAGCAAATTGGAAAGTAGCATAAAATTAAGAGCTTTTCTGATCCTACTGGACCAGCAAGTTTTGTATGTAGAACAAGAGTGCAGGGGAAAAATAAATTGGCTTTCAGGATATGTCCCAAGGAGCAATGTTTTACATTAGATTTTCTCTAGGAAGATAAATATTAGGCACATTGACCAACTGGGCAGCTTGGCCCTGGAAGCTTCTAGACATTTTTAGCTCTCATCCTGGGCCCATTGGCAGAAGACTCAAGTTTTCTCCGTCTTTGAAAAGACTAAACTGGACAACTACAGTATGTGTCACTATTTTGTTAGGCTTTGGGTGTTCAAATTAGTTTGAGTTAATTTGCCTCAGCATGGGGGACCTGTTGGGCATTTTTTTTTTTTGATGGTGAAATTACTTAATAGGGAAGTCAATTTCCATTAGCATGGGATGGAAGAAGAGCATTTTTGGTTATGTTGATGGATTTGTCTTCTGACCATAGGGCTTAAGGACAATAGGCCATAGCACAAGACCACTGGGGTTGGAATCTGCATTTCTACATTCTAGCTGTGTGACCTTAGGCAAGTTTCTAATGCTTTCAGTGTATAGTCTTTGCTCTTATGTAAAATGGGAATCTAATAAATGTAGGGTGGACGTGAGGATTAGATTATTAAGGAGCTTAACCTAAGTGTGTTTGTATGTCACTGTCTGATCATTGCATGAATTGAAGGAGGTCTACTAGGCATGTGTATTTGAGCTGGAAAAGTCCAAGAAGCACCTATAATGGGATGAGGAGCAACCTGGACTTTCTAGCCCTTGCGAGTTCAAAGGTCATGCCTTTCTATGCGCTTCAGTGGCCTTTCCAGTCTCCTGTGGTCCCTCTTTCTGTCTCCTGCATCCCAGTAAAGACCTCACATTGGGAAGCCCATTTTTGTCCCTAAATGTTTCTTACTCAGTCATCCTTCATGTGTTTGTTCGCTCATCCAGCATGTTGCTGCCATACCATTTGATAGGTATTTTGAATATTAACCTGTATTAAATCTCCAAAGGACCGTATGATAGAGGTGTTCTCATAGTCACCCCCATTTCACAGCAAAAGAAATTCAGGTAGTGAAGGGTTAAATCAAGTCACCTAGCTATTAAATGGTCTGGGAATGAGGCTTGGGTGGACTCCTGCTCTTAATCTCCAAGCTACAGAGCTTGCACTTGTGAGCTGGCTGGACAAGGACTGGCCTGCCTTGTTGGGGAGCCTTCCAGGGATAAGGGTGCTTTTTGATACCAGAAATCAAACTCAGGATCTTGTGCTGCCAGGCAGGTGCTTGTGCTGCTGAGCTATATCCCTAACCCAGGGATGCTTTTCAATTGGTTTCCTGTCCTAGCTCCGAGAGTCATGATTGAGAATATACCTCATTCAAGGTCACTGGTGGGATCTTGTCCTTTGCACGTGCTTCCTGGAAAATGTGATCCTTCTAAGGATGACTCTTCTCTATCAAGGAGCCCCTGGTCATTACCCTGTTTTAAGGTTGCGCTAATGTCTGGGTGAGGATCAGTATCTGGAAATGGCCAGGACCAAATGCCACAGCCCTGGTCACCTCCAAGACTATCAGTAATCAGTTTGGGGATTCCTCTTCTTTAGTGGTTTAATACCCTGTAAAATAAGGCATGTGCTCCTAAAACGCTGGTGGCCTTTCTGAAATAGTTTGTCCCTCGAGGGCATAGAAATCTCTTCTCTCCTGGATCAGCACTTAGACACGCAGTAGAACTCACTGATGTCCATGGCAAGTGGCATTTGTTTGGTGCCACGTGTGCCCCACATGACTGTGCCCAGATGGTGTGGTTTTGTTCTGCTGGTAGAAGCAGGCCTGGATGGATCCCCTCAGGAAGAGGGGAACAGCTTATATTTGCCACATGACAAAATGGCCTTAAGATCCCAGCAGTGGTTTTCAACCCTGGTCACCCATTGGAACCCCTTTTTAAAATCAGCTTTTAAAAGAGCACCAGTGTTGTGGCCCTGACCTTGAGTTTCTGCTCCACTTTTCCAGCATTTAAAACACGGTCCCTAAGTGAGACCCATGTGCAGCCAGGGACAGAGATGCTGTGGGGACAGGGCTCAGTCCCTGCTCCAGGTTCAGCGGTTTGGATTTACATAGATGCAGAAGCCATTTCCCATTGACCAGAGGCAGCCTGGGCTCATCCTTAAGATGTCTTTGTGGGGCTCCTCATCTGTGCAAAATACCATCTGTCTGGGAACAAAGGAGGTAGAAAACAATTTAGATGTTTACGGATTGGCTGGGGATCTGAACCACTCAAGGTGCAGGGCCACTCCGTCTGGTAATTGCATGGGTTGTCACTGTCTGTCCCATGATTTGTGTCATTATTGATAAGAGTAGTGATGACAAAGGAATATATCTTCAGTGACAGTTTAGAGATGCTAGGAGAGTATGGAGTTGTGGGAGTCTGAGGTCAAAATGCTTTATGGTGGAAGAACATTTAGCAAGTCTAGAAGAGTAGGGGACATTTAAGGTGGGGGCATGATGGAACCAAAGCTCAGGGGTGACGGTGTGTGTGTGTGTGGGGGGGGTATTTGGAAGACACAGTTATCCCAGTCTGCCTACAACAGGGCCCTCAGAATGTTGAGTGGCCAGGTAAGAGAGAGATTGAGGGCTGGGCTGTAGCTCAGTAGTTGAGCACTTGCTTAGCCTGCGCAGGGCCCTGGGTTCCATCAAGAAAAGGGAGGGATTAAGGGTGGAGTGAGAGAGGGGCTAAGAAAGAAAGAATATTCCTGTGTGCACACCTTTTCCCCTTCCCTCTTATACTTTGTGGTCTGGGCTAAGCAAATAGTAATTTGCAAGTAAGATTTCTGGGTCTTGCTTTTTCTGGACCTGATTTGTAAAGTTCTTATCTGTGTTTCACTATTTCCCTTTCGTTAAGGGAATGAGGTAAATCTTACTTTGGAATTCTGAAGAGCAAGCTGTCAAATAGCTCCTGGAAGGTTGAACTGAAGTTGTTTGAACGCTGCTTTCTCTGGGATATAAAGTTTAGGCAGGTTCTCCACAGGTAGCTAACCCTTGGCAAATTTTAAAGAGAAAACTCTTAAAGAAATTCTTTGTAAAATATGCTTGTTATAGAAAGCTCAGTGCAGAAACAGTAAAGAAAGCAAAAATCTCTTTAAAATTCTTCTGACATGTGCATCCAACATTTTACACTGGAGTAAGGTCATACCCGCTGTTTCTCAACATCCTTCTTTACCTTAATATGTGGTGATGTTCGTTTCATAATAACGAGTAAATCCCACATCATTATTTTAAGGGCTGCATTGTGTATTTTTTTTTTTATGGCTGCATCATTACTTATCTAACTAATTTCTTACTCATAGGCCTTTAAGCTGTTTCTAATTTTTTTCTGATTGTATTCTATTATTTCCTTGTAATTAACATCTGGCATGCCAATTACTATGTTTTCAGTGTTCGTACATTCAGCAAGTATTTATTGAGAGCTAGACAGTGTTCTAAGCAGTACAGTAGTGATTCATACATGAACCAAAGGACAACAATTCCAAATCCAAATTCTAACATGATATAGATGATAAGCAAGGTAAGTAAATAACAGATGAAGTGTGCAGGGGTCATTCTTGAGTGCTAAGAAGGGGAAAACTAGAGAAGAAGATGTGACGTGTTATGGTGGTGGCAGAACTTGAGGTTTTGAGAAGGGTTGTCAGGAAAGGTCTTAGTAGGAGTGGGGCTTTTGGGTGTGGACATGAGGGAGCTATCCATAGACATATCAGGAGATAAAGATTTCAGGCAGCAGGATAGCAAGTGCAAATACCCTGAGGCATTGAAGTGCTGGAACAATCAAGAAACTGTCTGGAGGTTGGTAAATTTGGAGTAGAGAGAGTAAGAATTCAGTGGAGATGCTGGAAAAGAGTTAAGGAGGAGTCAGTTCTTTTGGGTCTTTGGGCTTTTCCTGAAAGAAAAGCCAGTGGAAAGTTTCAATCAGAAGACTGATGTAATTTGAAGTATGTTTTATTAGGATTATGGCTGAAGGTGGCGCGACAGGAGGCTATTTAATATTCCAGGATGCCAGGGCTTGGGTCAGGCTGATGGCTGGGGCGATGGTAAGAAGCGGCAGGACTTTGGATATACCTGGACCCAACAAGGCTTGCTGACAGACTGCATGTGGATACCAGTGTAAGAGACAAGGAGATCCTGAGGTTTTACTCCAAGCAACCAAGCAGGGAACTACCCTCAGCAGAGGTTCTGCCAGGGAGGCTGGTTAATTGGAGAAGGCATGTGTTAGTCTGCTTTCTGTTGGTGATAATTCCGTACCAGAGTTGGCAAATGATGGAGCAAAGAGGTTGATTTCAGCTCACAGTTCTGGTCACAGAGCGAGTAGCTGCATCATGTGATGATCACACGATTAGGTGGGTACGGAGTGTCACACAAATAGAGTCCGGGAGTGTGTGCCCACGTGTGTCCTTTGGTTTGTGTCTCTCTTACAAAGATATTTTCAAAGACATGGCTTCAGTCATGTAGCCTCTACTCTGATGACCTTATCTAATCCTAATCACTTTCTGGAGACCTCAACTGTGATCACCGTCATCAGATCAAGTTTCTACCCTCTTCATCCCTCACGAGGGGATGAAACGCCTGCATGAAGTCTGGAGGAACGAGCAACATTCAGACCTTTGCAGGAGGGGCTTTGGGAGCTGAGCTGCAGATTGGTGAAGTCTGAGATGCAGTGTGCCTTTGAAAGAGTTCTCTTTACAGCTGTGTCTCATTTAAGGCACAGGTTGGCTCCCAGTTTTGAGACATGAAACTGTTTGATTTGCTCTGATTTCCTCATCACAGTTTTAAATCAGAGTATACCATCTCTTTTAAGAATCATTTGCTACTTTTTTGTGTGTGCACACATCTTGTTTTAGCCCTAAATCTGTTTACTGTAGATTACGTTTTTGGTTGGCTATCAGTGCAAATTCTTTATTATGATTTCTCCTTGCATAAAACAGAGCCTTTTGTTTCTGAAATAATTACTGTTTAGCCATTCTCTCCCACTGAAGTCATAATCTGGTCTTTTTGACAGTACAGTGGTTTGCTCTTGGAAATGATTTGGATGTCACAGTTGGGATTAGGATGCCAGGTGGAGAGTAAGCTTGAGGGGCAGATGGTCATTTTCTGAGAAGCAAAAAAATTCTTACCTCCTACCTGTACTCTCAGAGATAGGAAGCAGAGGCCAGAAAAAAATGTAGCGTTTATAAATAGAACTGCTTCTGAAGAGCCTGGTTTCCTAAAGATTTCATTAGCCATCAGAAAGCCCTTTACACTTAGCAACTAAAGGCACTGATTTGACTGCTATATTATGAGGATAAGAAAAGAAAGCTAAACTCACCCTTATGGAGCAGATGCAGGTAAAATGCCTGAGAGAACTCTAAATGGGTTCTACAAATCTCAAGTCATTTTCCCCCAGATTACAAAACATCTTGAGGAAGAAACATTCCTAGCCTTTCTGTGTTAACTCTTCATTGTTGAAATAGCGAACGTGACGATGTGCTTTTGCCTGTCATACAGAGTGCCACTGACCCATAGTGGGGACATCCCAAGTGCTGTGGAAAGAGCTCTGCTCATCCTTTCCTCCCCCAGGACCTAGGGCACACCATGGTGGCACCTCTGTGGCAGCTGCCCCCCTTAGGGCTTGGGCTTGCGGTCTGACTTCATTAGCATCACTCTTAAGCCTGCTGGATCGACAGGGCTCAAAGAAGGTGGCGCCATCCTAAACTTCTCGTGAGGCCCCCGGGAGATGTTTCTCTCTACACTAAATCCACATTCTCAGCCTCGGATATACCACATCAGAAACTCCTGCCATTTCCCGCCTAGTGAATTTCAGTCAAGCCTAGCAGCTTTTCCATCTGGAATGATCTGGACTCAGATAGATGGCTTTGGTTAGTCATGGAAAGCTGCCTGGGGAAATCATATCTGCCTCTCCAGGAGCACAGCTGTACACATACAGATATGTGAAGGCCTGCTAGGTTGAGTCTCAGGGGTGACTACAGAATTCTTTACCTTTAGTGTCCCAGACTTTTTTTTTTTTTTTGTCTTTTGAGACAGGATTTCATTGTGCAGTTCAGGCTGGCCTTGAACTACTGTGTAGCCCATGCTAGCCTTGAACTCATGGCAAACCTCCTGCCCCAGCCTCCAACTACTGGGATTATAGGTGTGCACCACCACACCCAGTGAGAAATTTTTGATGACCTAGTGAAAACCATATACCATGGTAGAAACTCTCACATTCATCCAAAATCACACAGGCAATTTACACAATTCTTGAAGTCCATCCACGAACAGCCCTCTTTTATAGCATTCAGTTATTTTTTTCATTCAATGCACATTTATTATTTCCAACATCATTCAGCGTTATACTAGATACAAGGTACTGTGTCTGACAGCAAACAAAGAAGCATGTATTTATATTTACATATTAATACAATAGTTTAAAATCTCCTGAGTGGAAACTTGGGCAATTTGCTTTCTCTTTCTTTATCTTGCTTTCTCATTTTTCTAAACTAAATGTGCACTATTTTTATTAGAGAAACATGATAAAAAAGACAAAAATTCATGGTTCATTTCTTAAAAATAATGAACAATGACAAATGCTCTTTAGACAGCAATGATGATTTGAAATGAATTTTACCAGTCATGATAATGTAGAAATATTCTGGTAGAGATCCAGGGAGGTACTAGACATATTATTTATTCAGTCTTTGGCTATTGTCTATAGGGCTTATGGGTAGATGCCACACAATAATTAGTGCCTCCTGGGAATTGAATGTCCCTAGATTAGGAAAAGTGTTTCTAGACCAGGGTGTGGCAAATTTGACCTACAGATGAAATCCTGTTTATGTAATTAGCTTTATTAAAATACAGCTATACCCATTCATTTGGATAGTATCTGTGGCTATTTTTACACTATCATAGCAATATTGAGTAGTTACAGCAGAGATGGTTTTGTACTCTGTAGCCCTTTACAAAGTTGTGATCCCCATTCTAGAGTAACTTGGTCCATTAGTATGTTCTGTAACACCCGGGAGTATTGTAGTCTGCACTGTCCAATATGGTAGCCCCAGGCAGCTTGTGTCTGACCCTGGAAATGTGGTTAGTGGGTGTGAGGAACTGACATTTCAATTTAATTTCAATTGACTGACATTTAAATATGAATACATGTGGCGAGTGTCTACTGTGTTGGACAATGTGACCCCAGACCAGACTGTGACTTTTTTTTTTCAGTTTGTCCTTCTGGACTCTACTTTCTGTACTATTGTTCTACCTGTATGCTGTTGTCTGGGTCTGCCCCCGAATTCTTCTAACTAAAATGTCCCCACTATTGCTAACTAAGTAGGCTGTGGCTTCTTATGAGGTCCAAAGTTCATGGTGTTTTCTACAGAAATACCTCATTGTAGGAGGTAAGCACAGTGTTAAGCGCAGAAGGCTGACATCTCTTTTTCAATAAAAATTAATCAACTTAGATGAGCATGATGGCACATACCTGTAACCCCAGCACTCTGGGGGGCAGAGGCAGGAGGGTCAATAGTTCAAGCCCAATCTGGACAACTTAGACTGTGTCTAAATATATAAATGAATGATTAATTGAATTAATGAATGAATGGGGTTGGGGATGTAGCTCAGTAGAAGGTCCTGGGTTCAGTCCCTCGGACTGCAAAAGACAAATTAACAAACTGTATTTTTTAGAACTGTTTAAGTTTCATAGCAAAACTGAGCAGAAGGTAAAGAGGGTTCCTGTATATCTCTTGTGTTACAAATACACAGCCCCCACCCCACCAAAATCCCCCACTAGAGAAGTGTATTTGTTAAGATAGCTGAACCTGCATCAACACATTATTATTATTCAAAGTCTATAGTTTACATTTGGGTTTACTCTTGGGTTACATCCTATAACATTTGACAAATGTGTCGTTGTATATTCAAATCCATTTTGGGGGAATAAGAGGGACTAGATGTGTGCTATGGTTTGAATGTGTTCTACCAAAATTCAAACTTGTTGCCCATTATAGAGATGCAGAGGGGAGGCCTTCAGAGGTGTTCTGGTTATCAAGGTTCTGTCCTCATGAATATATTAATGTTGTTATCTTAGGAGTAGTTTCCATATAGAAAGTCAAATTCATTCCCCTTTTCTCTTTTTCTTGCCTTCACTTTGCTTTTCTACCATGAGATCAGGCAGCCAGAAAGCCCGTGCCAGATGCTGGTCCTTTGATTTTGAATTTTATAGCCTTTGGAACCATGAACCAACAAATAAATGTCTTTGATTGCAAATTTCTCAGTCTGTGACACAAAATGAACAATGCTAAAGTGTAACCCAACCACAGCCTTTGGTCTCTAGATATAGCTCACAATTTACTGCACAATTGTAAAGGAAGGTACCATTTTAGGGGTACACTGGAAGGTGGATTGCAGGCTGCGGAGGATGGAGGAGGTGCTGGAAGGTGAGAAAACAACATGAAAAACACTGATCTGCTTTATGATTTGATTTCCTCCCTTTCTCTGCTGAAATCTAGAAGTGGGTGTGTACACATACATGAGTATGAGCTTTATGTACTTTGGCATCCTCTCCCTGCCCTGGGCACTCTTGGGATCAGGGTTTTTCCTACTTATGTCAGGTGCTTCCAAGAGACATCCATGGATAGAAGAGAGCACCATGCAAACAGCCAGCCTGATTTTCCTTGCAAGACACATATTCCCGGGGATGCTTATCATTCTTGTGGGAGTTTACAGAGCTCCCATTTCCAAACTGACTGAATTTATTCTAAACAAAACCCTGAGGTCTGTGACCTTGGCCTCTTCCAACTGAGGTTGAGTTTGGCTCTTCTGTCTGCAATAGAATGTGACTTGGCCACGAGATCGCCATTTAAGACAACGTGCTATAATTATCTGCTCTAATATTTTTATCATGCTGTAATTTTAAAGCCATATTTAGTTTGTTCAAAACCTCAGTTGTTGGTATAGCGTCCACTTTTGTTCCCTTCTGATTTCTAATTATTAATGCAGCACACTGGAAAGACATTGAAGGACCCTCGCAGTCTTTCAGGGATGACCTTAAATTTTCTTATTTCACTACTAAACATCCTTGTGTTTTATTACTCAGTGTCTTTAATACATTTGTAGCTATGTGAGGTATAGGAAAAATGAGACTGGCATAGGAGATAAAGACATAGTCTGTAAAATTAGGATAACTTAATTTGCACTATTTATGTTATAGAGTTTTTATGAAGCTTATACAGTCTAAATTATGAACATAATTGGACCAAAATGTTGGTAGCCTGTTAAAATGTACAGTGGCATTTTTAATAGAAGGCATTCTATTATTAAAGGTGTAGTTATAGTTGAAATAATTTTTAACTCAGCACCACATCCATATGATGTAGAGTGTGTGTAATTCAACATGAACTCTCTGTAAATGTTAATAACACCTTGGAGAGAAACCGCGTGTATCCATCTTTGCCCGGATTATCACTCACTCTGAGCATTTCCTACCACTTGTAATATTCAGCCAGCTTGGAAGTGGAGGCTGAATCTTTGAAGGATGACCAGGAACAGACAGACAAACTTCAGTCTTTGCTGACCCTCTTGTCATTTGTACATAGGTCTGTTGCACCCTCATTTCTCTTTTCCAAGTGGGGGTCCCCAAGGGAGAATTTTCTTTCTTGCTTATTGTGAGTTTTTGTTGTTTGTTTGCTTCTGTTTATTTGAGGCAGGGTTTCACTGTGTAGTGCAGGCTGACCTTGAACTCACTTATGTAGCCAAGGTTGGCCCCAAACTCATGGCAATCCTCCTGCTTCAGCTTCCCGAGTGCTGGGATTACAGGCATGTGCCACCATGCCTGGTTTGTTATTGTGTTTCTTTTGGAGGCACTGCTGCTGTGACTGCACGGGCGGAGAGGAATGCCATTTGGGGATCCCTTCCAAACTTTGGCCAGTGGTATCTTATGTCTAAGACTTGCTTTTTTTTTTTTTTTTTTTGGTGGTCGGTGTTAGGGGATCTTAGAAATATCCACTAGTGGGAAGAGAGACAATTGGGCTTGTTTTAGTTACAACTGATGGAGACTAGAGGCTGGGTTTCTAGCCCATGAAAGGCAGATAACATGGTAGTGAGAGCTCTGGCCTAAGGAACAAGACATATGAGCCCTTGAGAATGTGACTGGGCCACTGAAGTTCTCTAGTCTAAGCCAGGAACCGAGGGAGAAGTGTGCCTGAGTTATGGGAGTCTTCCCACTCTGGTTTGTAAACTGACATCTCCACCCTGTGCTGTATCCTGCTGCAATTCCTGGCGTGATGTTTGTACTCTGCTCAGCAAAGGAAGTTAAAGCTGTCATTGTGGATCTTTCTCAGTGTGGGGCAAAGAACTTGGCCATTGTCATTTACCATCCCCAGGCTAAGTGATCCAAGCCAAAGATGCCTTTCATTTTCCTTTCTTATAACAAACCCCCGGCTCACTGCCCTGCAAAGGTCTTTGCAAATGAGCTACTAGAAGATCCTCCACACTCCCCCATCCTCCCTTGATCAGATGAGGGGAGCTCAGAGGGGTTCTGTGCTTGCTCAAGGTGACTCAGGGAATTAATAGTTAGAATCAAGTCTCTCGCAGCTTATTTTGATATGCTATGCTTCCTCTCAGATCGGCTCTCCTATAAATTAACATGTCTCTCCAAATCTATGGTGTCTTTAAGTTTATTTCTCCTGTGCTCTTAGAGTCAACCTATGAGCCTTGGAATGAGGAAGCAGAGTGCGTAAACCACTGACACTGAATGTCCTAAAACTCTCCAACGGGGCAGCATCTATTACCCGCTCCTACCAGTCCACCTTGAGATATTCGGCAAGAAACTTCTTAGAAGAAATTTATCATGGCAAGAGAAGCATGCCATGCTAAAGCAAGAGAAGTAACAACAGCCCTAGGACCTTACCCCAGGGAACAGTTGTGTGGCCACTTCTCTGTGGGCAGAATCTGGGCCACCCTCTAGGTGGAGGAAAGCTGGGGTTCTGCCTGCTTGGCCATTGTGGTTGCTGTCCTCATTACCACGTCTTTCCCATGGCTGTGTAGCAAATTCTACAAGCCAATGAGCAGCCTGGTGAACCACTGTGTTGAATATCACTCTTTCATCCTGATACTTAGCAGGCCAGTGGGGCTGCCTTTTATTCTTGTCCTAAGGGATGAAGATTTTATGTCACTGCTACATATTCAGGTAAAGTCATTTGTTCTTAGTGTTTTTTGCCCAAAGGAACTGAAAAATGAGTTGTACCGAATGGCTAGCACAGCAGCTACAAGAGAAAACATTGTGTAATGGTCACTGTAAATGTGTTGAGGAGGAAAATCTACCTGTGGCCCAGAAACACTTACCAAGCATCCTTTTATACAAGATACATGGTCTGCTCTGGCTCATTAATTAGACAGGTATCAAGTGAACTGCTGTAATCAGGGAGTGGATAAGGGAGCAAAATAAAATAGAGGGTGCGATCCTAGCTCACCAGAACTACACACAATCTGGTTTCAGAGCTCAGATTCACACAGACAGCAGCTCATCAGGCGGTATCCGATGGCAGGTTAACTTGTAAAGCCCACCTGGGATCGGTGCCAGGTGAGGGAGCTTGTTAAGGCCCACAGGGTAGATGGCTTGACCTCAAGACGCAACTGTGTGACCTTGAGGGGTTAGGCTTCCCCCTAAAGGCAGCAGGACCCCCACTCTTAATTGGAGAGGAGCATGATCAGGTTTCTTTTAGGAAAATTACACTGGCTGCTAGGTATAGAGAATCTTATGAATGTAAGTGTGTGTGTGTGAGGGTGGAGGGATCTCAACACAGAAGCAAGGAAACAAAGACAGAAGTGAAGTGCAATAAAGAGAAATCAATGAAAGTGGATGCGGTGGCAGAAATCCCAGCCCTCTGGTAGGCTGACGCAGGAGGATTGCAAGTTTGAGCCTACTGTGGGTAACTTAGTGACTTAGTGAGACCCTATGTCCAAAGTAAAAGATTCAAAAAGAGCTGGCAATGTAGCTCAGTGGAAAGGCCCCAGGTTCAAATCTCAGTACTGGAAAGAAAGGCAGAAAGAAACAAACAAACTGATGGATTTGAGGGAAATGCTCCGAGAAGCCACGGGAGGATTTTGGATAACCTGCGTGTTAATAGGCTCTCCCAGGCCTCCCCCTATCGAATGTAAACTGGGGGTGAGAAGAGGCTAGTCAGAGAGGCACCTGCTTTTGGCAGCAATTCAGGCAAAGGATGACAGGCTTTGAGCAGGAAAATGGTGGTGGAGCTTGCGAGATAGTTAAATTCTGTATTTTGAAGTGGTGGCACCAGGATTTGATTACAGACTAGATAGGAGGTGTGAAAGAAAAGTCAAGGCTGACTCCAAGGCTTCAGGCTGGAGCGCTGTGGAATTGCTGTCATTGAGATGAAGAAGACAGCACAGGGGTTGGGTTTATGGGGAACTGTTGGATTGTTTGAATTTGGGATGCCTGTTAGATATCCCGGTGGAGATACTGAAGGAGGCAAGAGGATTACAAGTGTTGAGTTCAATGTGAGTTAGAGACTAGAGACATAATATGGAAGTCCCTGGTGTATAGTGGTCTTTCAAGCTGTGAACTAGATGATACCATTAAGGGAGTGAATGTGAGTAGAAAAGATAAATATTGGATGGAGTCCTGGGATACGTTCAAGTTATGAGGTTAAGGAAATAAGGAAGAATCCACAAAGCACATGGCAAAGCTGTGGTCAATGAGTTTGCAGGAAAAGCTTTTGAGGTGGTCCTTGGACCCATATGAATGGAGCATTTCAAAGCAAGGAAATGATGGACTCTGACCAATGCTGTTGATGGGGGAGGGAAAAACAGTCTGAGTTTCCACTGGATTTGCCAACACAGATGCAAGTGTGAGCATGATATGAACAGTTTTGGAGAAGTGGAGGAAGAAAAACATGTGGTCGTGCTGATTTCAGGAGAAAATGAGAGGTGAAAAATTGGATATAATGGCTGCAATCACAGTATCTCTTCTGAGGAATTCAACTGTCAAAGGGAGGAAAGAAATGGAGAAGGATAGAAATTGGGGGTTAAGGAGGCCCCCGGCTTTTGAGGAAGGCAGTTCCACGGGTGGTACAATGGGAAGAGAGGTTTGAGACTAAATGTTGAACTTTTGGGCCAGGTATTACATGGACTTCGGGGTCAGTGACTGGACCTGGAGTTTTCTGGGTGATTTCCTTATTTATAATTCTCAGTGCATACAATTTTTCTTGGTTTCTCATTCAGGGCTCCCTAACTCTCCTTTGGAACACTACCCACAAGGCTGCATCCTCTGGATTGGCTTCCCACTTCGTTCACAGGGCCTTAGTTGTGCTCTCCCAGTGGGCAAGGGGATGACTTCCTGGCTGTGACTCCACCGACACAGGTCTGGCCTTCCCATGTCAATTCAAGTCAGTCCAGCATGACTCGTTGTTCTGAATAATCTTGCATTGGTGCCCCAGGTCCAACACCCTCCTCCAAATCTAGGCACACATTTGTTCATTAAATATAATTTAGCTGCTAATTATTCATCTTATCTTCCAAACATTTTTAAACTCCTTCTAATTCCCCAAATAACACATATGATCAAATATTGAATACATCTATATACTAAAGGAAAGGAAACTCTTCTGCAGGCCTCCTACCCTCACCTGGAGGTCAAGCATTCAGACCAATCAACAATCCTCTGAGCTGTGGCAACTGTGTCCTCCTCCTTCCTTTCCCAAGCTTTCTCCTGTCCTCCTCAGTTCTGCTTGGTCCAGCTCCTCTCAGAGAAGTATCAATTTAGAGACAGGCAACAATGTCACATGAATGTCCAAGGAGGATTTCAAGCATTTCTTCTAAACATGATTTTTAAATTACAGAAAACAACAGTGTGTGTATGTGCTGTGTGCGTGACTGTTGAATTTGCCCAGAGAATAGAAGTGTGAAATGCAGATCAGCTCGTCTCCAGCCTGCAACTCTTTCTGCACAAAAATGTACCTTTTGCCCACTTCCCCTGCAGTCTGCAAAGGTGTCAGGTTCGCTTAGTGTTTCTTTACATTGTAAATTAAATTCCACACTAAGTGGCTCACGTGCTTCTTTCAGCATTTTGGGGATTAATATGCTTTGCATCTTTGCTGCTCATTTTTCCCCTTGCTGCATGATACAGCTTTAATAAGTAGTGGCTCACACACAAGAGCACTTGGCAGAACAGTTGTCCTCATGTGTGAATCCACTGTTTCTTCTAGATTTCTAAGTTTCTTTGTCATCATATCCTCTCCAACCTGCCCCTTGACTGCTCCTAGCAGGACAGCAGCCTTTCTGGATGGCCCAGAATTACCACCTATCTTCACAATGGGTCTGTAATCCACGGTGTTGAAAACAGCATTAGTCATGGCATTCCTATGGCTCCATTACACACTAGTTGCTGGAACCATGCCAGTCCAGGATAACTCATGATTCATGTAAGCATCGAGGTTTCCATTTCCCACCCTCCCAGCTTCCTCAGCACCTGCTCTTTGCACAGCAGAACACAGCTACTTTGGATATATAATTCCCTTTCTGGTTTCAGCAATCTTTTATTTGGCTTCTCTGCCTATGAAACCAAATGTGCCCACACAATCATTAGCAAGTGTGGGATTGTTAAGAGCTGAATATTTATTGTACACCCACAAATTTTTTAGATGCTGTGCAGAACATGATCACACAAGGATTGCTTTTGTCTAAGATGCCAAAGGAAATTGATTAGCTTTTGAGAAAGATGCTCACATTTGAGTGACCTCCTGTCCATACTGCCTGGAGGGGAAGCTGGAGGAGATACCTTGCAGTGACCAGGAAGGGCCAGAGCTGGGTGGAGGCTGGATCCAAGCTCATCTAGTATGTGGGAGGGTGTCTTTCCAGGACCCCAGAAGCAGTAGCCTTGAGAAAGAGCCAGGAACACAGGAGAGGCCAGAAGAGTCTCCAAAACTATTCAGCTTCTGTTCATTCTCACACAAAGATGGGACAGAAACATGGGTAAGGGTAGGATTCTCTGGGAATATACGAGACTGTTTTAGGTTGGGCTTGAGATGTAACCCAGGTGTTAAACTGATGTGCCCATGAGATTTGGTTCAACAACTTACTAGTAGGTGACCTTGGGTAAGTGGTAGAATATATCTCTGAGTCTGTGTCCTCATCTGACAAATGGGTTAGTATCACTTCCACGCAGGTCTATTTTGCAGCTTAAATATAAAGGGGATTGAGCAACTGTGTCTGTCTGACCCCCAAAAGGTGGTGTGGCTCTTACTGGTAAATTCTAACTATACACTTTCAGTCATGTATCTCTGGGGACCTAGGGAAGATGAACTCTGGGTGCCAGCTTCTCCAGGCCGAGTCCCAAGGAAGATACACAATAAAATTCCTTAGAAAGAGAAGCAAGAGAAAATCTGTCAAGTGTGTGAAAATCTAGGAACAGACAGGAGAAAAAAAAGGATGGACAGGGGGCAGTATTTAAAGTTTTCCCTAGGGGAAACATGTCAGTAACTATGTCTTGTTCTCCTTACCCCAAGTGGCTCGCATAGAAGTCACAGCCCTCAGACCTTCTCATCAATGGCACAGCACCTCATAAATGCATGTGTTTGGCATTCTGAGCCACGTGCCTGTCATGTCCTATAGGAAGAGAGCACTTGATGCAGGTAATTAAAAGTGTCAGCTCCTTATCCAGGAGAGGGTTCTATTAAATTATGTACAGTAAATATTTTTGCAAGTTGGAGCTCTAAGAAGACTTACTGATCTGTGGCAAGCTGCCAGGCAGCTGGTAAGGATTTGGAAAATGGTTCTTAGTCCAGGACAGGTCCTAGGAGGGGTGGGAAAACCAGGCTAGGGGATCTTTTGTTTCATCTGTGTCCCTGCTTTCCCTGAGGTGCCTGCAATTTCCCCCAGGGCTGCTGAATCAATAGCAAACAATAAGTTAGTACTTAGTTAAGTACTTAGTTAAGTTAGTGCTTAGTTAGCACAGTCCCTGTGATTCTGATTCAAGCCATATCAACAGGGTTATTCTGCAAGGGGCAGCCTAAACCAAGCACTACGTAAGGGAGGGCAAATCGAGGTCAGGAGACCAAGCGGTTTGCCCAGCTCAGGAAGACATATGTGTCTGTTAGGTGTTGGGTGGGGGTGTGGTGCTACCTGGGTCCTCAGTTCACTTGTAGCCCCTACAGCTCCTGACGTGTTCCCTGAGGTCCTTGTTCACTGCTCTAGCCCCAGCCCCATTGCAGTCACCAGTACACATGGTGGTCCCTTGTCCTCTCTTTCCTGCCCCAGACTGTGCTCTGGAGATGGTGCTGGGACTTTGTAGTTACTTGGGTCTTGAGAACAGAGGTGGAAAGTGAGATCAGGTGAGACCCAATCTTGCTTCATGGTTTGGGTTCTATCCAACTATGGAGGAGCCAAAGAGGATATGGGGGTGTTTCCTGAATCCTTGGAGCTCCTAGCTGAAGTTTCTTGTTCCTGGTCTCTCTGTCTTGTTTGCTGCAGGTTTTTCAGTTCTTACAATGTTTCCTGCACACCCTAGGTGCTTAGTAATCATTTGTTGAATGAATGAAAGACTCCTCCTTTGTCTTGATTCAGTTGTTCTAAGAGTCCTTGGGATGGAGCAGAGAGTGGGGTAGAAAAAGAGCTCTCTTAGTGCTGGAAACTTTCATAAAATCTTGTCAGCCCCATATCCTCAGGGGTGCAGGAGGGATTACCCCAGGATCTGGTGTCCATGTGTCACCTGTCATTTGAAAACTCCTGGCAGCTGGGATGTAGGACAGAAGGAGCAATCTGAAACATAGGGACAGGTGGTCCAGGACAGATGTGACCTCAGAAGCAGCCCTGGGGTCACATAATTGATGCCTGCAGCTGACCCCCACCCCCAACCCAGTTTCTGGCCGTGCTGGCTCCCTTTTTTTGTGCTCTGCTTTCCTTTTCCTCCCCAGTGGTCTTAGAGTGACTGTGGGTACTGGCGTCATCTGGGGCTGATCCATTGACTCCATCATCGTCTTTGCCTGCTGCTTGGCATTTTGCAGATTTGTGGCTCATTTGCACCTTTCAGTGGTTCTGGGAGAACAGAAGAAAGGAACCCACAATAGACAATTCTGCTGCTCATTAGTAACTGCTGTTGGGTGAGAGACACTGATGAACACAATCGTGTACAGCGTGCAGTTCGGGATTGCTATTTTTCCCCTTTAAACTTCTCATTGCCTTACCTTTCCTCCATTAGCACAACAGGGTGGGATCTGCCTGCATCTCTGAAGCGTTTGTAGAAGGCATCCAAGGCTGCTTCTGTCAGGGCTGCTGGGCATCTGGGAGGAGCCACTGAGAGAGAAGCTGCAGCAGCAGCAGCAGCAGCAGTGGTGCGTGTGTGTGTCCAGGTGGCGGGTGGCTCCAAGGCTCTTTTTTCTTCAAGCTAGAGAAACTTTCTGATTTTCCTCCCAGTATCTCTGGGAGAAGAGCCTTCTCTGTGGTTGAGGTTTAGTTCCCTTCAGGGAGCCATTCCTGGGCTGTTTAAAGAAGGCTTTATGCTTTGCAGCTTTAGATCATTTCACATGATGAAACACCATCTCACTACTGACAATTGTAATTTAGAATGTTTGACGGTCTTTTCAGCTGAAAAAGAGTGATCATCACTTGCCACAGGTGGACGTGCTGTTACTGAAAAGAGCCAAGTGGGAGAGAATGGCAGTCCCTCCCTGGTCCTTGTGGCTATGTGACGTCATCCAGATTCCTCCTCATCCTCACTGGTTCCCACCCAGCTGTGTAGCTGCCCCCACCCCAGGAACCCCACCGTCACTCAGCTCCATGTTCCCTCCTGGCTTCTGGGCTGTCTGCCTCCATTTTGTCATTTTAGATACTGGGAGTTCCAGTCCCTGCCTGCCTGTGGCAAGTGCTGGGATTTGATGAGAGACTGGCGGGACGGAGAATGTGGATGCACCACTGTCCACTGTGTAGCCTGGCTACTTCTTTCCTGGAGCCAGTTTCTGTTTTCTCACCTATACTACATATGAGTCTACTAATTCCTGCCTGTTTGGGCTGTTGTGATTTCTAGAGCCAGTGTTGTAAAATTCCTTACACAAAGACTGGCTCAGTTGATCTCAGCTTTGTTCTAAAGATTATATCCATGGAACGGCCTGTTTAAAAAAATGCAGTATATATATATACATTTTTTGTACTTTTTGACCATTTCTTATAATGTTATCACTACCACCACCTTAACTACCATCACCATCACCATCACCATCATGGCTACCAGCACAGCACCACTACCACCACAATTAAAATCAGCAACAAGGGATTTTCATTGGATTTCCTTGCAGAGCACCATTTCAAACGCTTTCTATGTGTTTACTCACTTAATGCTTGTGAAAATTCTATGAAATATTCAGATATTACCTTCATTTTTTGATACTAATTGCCTCCTCTATAGATGACAAATGTAAGTCTTGGAGATACTCAGCAATCTTCTCAAGGTCAGAGTTGATAAGTGATGATGGCAATCTGATTCTATGCTTTTGGCTGCATCGCTCATGTTATTTATGTGTGTGCTTTTGCATCTGTGTATGTGTGTGTTTCTCCATAAATCACCATGTACTTTTTTGATAACAAAGAGGGAGTGGGGACCTTTTAGTCTATTGCAAACATTATAAGCGACAGAGGCAGAAAATATTTAGAAGAGACCCAACAGATTGGTTTGATATTTTAAAAAGCAAGGTTATTTTTGAAATTCTGTGAAAAAAAGTAATTAGAGCAATAGAGATGTAAGACAGGAAAGAACAGGAAAACTTTGGTCATAATGTGGTTAAAACCTTCACTAATAAGCCTACTTTGTTTGAAAGTGATTATAATCAGTGGAGAAATGCTGTAAATTACTCAATTATATAATCGAACTTTCTCTCAACCTTTCTTTTTATTCACTCCCAACTTTTTTTCTTCCCTGGAAATCAAAGAAGCATGAAAAGGTAACATTTGAGGTTCTGGCTGGGAAGTGCTCTTATTCTGGCCAGAAGCATCTCATTAAGATGGTCTGTAATGAAAACACCTGGAACCCTTGCACGACTTCCCTCTACTTGACCCTGAATCATGGAAGGCAGGGGTGATGTCTGTTCTCTTACCTTGTTTAGAACAAAAGAAAAAGGGAGCTCCTTAGGTACCCTTCTCTTGCTGAGATAAAATACTCGGCACCCAAAGTTAAAGGAGAAAAGATTTGTTTAGCTCACAGTTTGTAGAGGTTTCAGCTCACGATCAGCTGGCTCCAAGGCAGGATGGCATGGCAGATGGGTATCGCAGAGGAAAAAACAGTTCATGGCAGGCAGAAGGTAGCAAAGAAACAAGGGATGACCGCAGCTCCAGACAATTTGAAGCAGGTAACACTTACACTCTTAATCCTAGCGTCCTTGATCCTAGCACTGCACCATGAATCAATCCCAGTGTCACACACTTTAGATCCAGACACCTCTGAAAAAGCCCCACCTATGGCTGCATTTAGATACAACCCATAACACACCTTGTCCAGTGATACCAGGTTTCAGTGTCACATCACCTGCCCCACCTGGACCACTTAGCTTGGTGAGTGAGTTCATGATGTCTGACATCCTGTGAAGTTTCGGGGACAGTAGTGGCTGAATTATCCCTGTGGTCAGTGACAAAGCCATGAGGCTGTGTGGCAGATGGGATACGCAGAGGGTGATGGGCTGGCTCTCACCGCTGTCACAACTACTTCACGCTGGTCCGTGATGACATCTCTGCATGCAAAGTCATATATACATTTTTTAAGAAAATGATGCCTGCGTAAGGTATTCACTCTGGGTGCGTTTCTGGCCCATCACAAATTATTGTGCAGGGGGGAGCTACCTCTGACCCAGAAGCTGGACCTGCCAATTAAAATGTAAATAGTTATTTCAGAAACATATGGGGACTTCTGCAGCTGGTGTTAGGAGAGAAAGAGTCTGTGTTGTGGGCTTGTGGTCATGCAGTTGTGGCTTTAACAGGTAGCTGCATATTTTCGATCTCTGAGCAGGACAGTTTGTTCTTCATACACAGCCTGGGGACAGCTATAACAATCCCCTTGGGGTTGCTTTCTAGCTTTCTCTGTCTTTGGGTTTCTTCTCACTAAAGAGTAGAAAGATGATCCTCCCAAAGGAAGGGATTGAAGCCTCAGATGGATCATTTCAGCAGTGGACGGTTCAATCAGCCAGGATGGAGAAGGCAGAACTCTGGTGAAAGTTAGTAGACCAAATCAGGAGAGAGCAGTGAATGGCAGACCCCAGGCGGGGCATCCGGAGATGAGCAGCTGGGACACAGTGGGAATTAGTCCTGGCTCAGGAGTAACCCTAGCTACTGGAACAAGTACAGATTTCAGAAGTCAGCCCATGCAGGAGGTCAGAAACCCAGCACAATACTTCACCAAGTGATCTACTAAAATACATTAAAATTAGCAGAGGGAGCTAAAAAAGGGTACGGAGTGCAAAAAGTTGGTGAGTGAGTTCAATGTAAAATCAGATAGCAAAGCAAGTCATTCATGTGTTTCATGAAAGAAAATGTGAACATTTAAGCAAATTCTTACTCCATCATCAAGGACTTGTCATTCTAATAGCAGAAGCCAGTCCTGAACGCTGCAGTTGGGAACAGACTGGAGAGCCCTTGTCCGGAGTGGGATGAGTGTGGGCACAGAACAGGAAGAACCTTGCATAGCCGCAGACTGCCCTTGAGTGGACCTGCTCATTCTGGTAGAAACTGCACAACACTTGCTGTCTTCCTGGCTTGAAGCCAAAGTGTAGGACATTTGCTGGTACAAAGAATTTAGGGCAAACTGGAAGTGCTCATTATTATAAAGTCTTGGAGTAAGACCAGAATCAAATGGAAACATGATTACTATTAGACATGATTGATACAAAAGAGACTGGAAGACAGGACTAATAGCTCCTAAGATACCCACATTGGATTCCCTGGAGCCTGTGAATGTATGACCTTATGTGGCAAAGGGACTTAGCAGACTTGATGAAGAGCAACTTGAAGAGGTGACTTTCTTGGCTTAGAGCTTGGAAGCAGGACCGTGCACCAAAGGACACTGACAACTTCTAAAAGCAGGAAATGGGTGAGGAAAAAGATTGCCCCCTAGAGGCTCCTTGGATAGTGTGGTCCAGTTAAAGCTTGGTTTCAGTCCAGTGAAACCCAGTTTGGGGACTCTGACCCACACAAGTGTGAGATAATAAATTCGTATTGTTTTAAGATTTGTGATCATTTGTTATAGCAACTATAGAAAACTAGTATTAATGCTGTGTTCTGAGATATTTATTTCATTTAACAGCTTGGTCTAGAAATTTTATCTATAAATACAGTTATTACTATAATTTGGTATGTAAAATGTATTAAGAATGTTATATTTAAATAAGAATTACTGTCTTTAAAGGGAGTAAAATCATGCTAATTTCATTCTTATCCCCAAATCGCCTATGTCAATAGAAGTGTGCTTCTCTGAGGTTCCTAATTGCCAACAGTCTTCACTGTAGGATAAAAATATCTAAAGAAAGCACAAAAAACCAGGAGAGTTGCAGCAGAAAAACAGTGAAATAACAACTAAAAGTAAAATAAAAGCAAAATCTCATGCCTCAACATGAAACTGTACCTAACAGTTTGGTAGCTTGCAAAAGGCTTTTATAAACATTGCATAAACCTCGTACACTTTCAGAAGCTGATTTCTTTCTTTCTCAGGTGCAAATAGAATACTGTATTTCTGCAAGACCATGTGATGCTTTTTTTTCAATATTAGGCTAATTATGCATCTGTATGTTCTCATGTATGTTGCTGAATATAAAACTCGCTACTCTCTTCTCCCAGATCAGAAACAAAGTTAAGCTAGCTCTAAAGAAAAAAACTCTAGGGGCTGGGGATGTGGCTCAGTGGTAGAGCTCTTGCTTTGAGTGCATGAGACCCTATGTTTGATTCCCAGCACCACCACAAGAAAGAAAAAGAAAGAAAGAAAGAAAAGCAAAAAAAGCCCTTGCAGCCAAAATATACTGCGTGAGATCAATGCACAGAAATATATATGCACTTTCAGAACAAATGCACACGTAACTGTGGAAAAGGAAATGCATCTTCTACTTTCTTCCTCATCCCAGCTCTGTTTGACCCCATTTGGAGTTATCTATACACGCAAGCTGGAGAGAAGGATGTGAACTGGTTGGTGTTGCCATGGAAACTGGCAGAGACAAAAGGCCACAAAAATAAAGGAATAAGATGACATCTAAGGATTAAAAAAACAAAACAAAATGAGGTTTTCTTTCTTCCTGTGTCCACATCGTATCCCTGCAACTTGGTCAATGGTGGAGTTTTCCAAACCACTAAGGTGTGGTGAGGGAAATGTAAAGGACATAGGACATGATTTTTGTCCTCTGTCTTGTCATCTGGTTATCTGCATAATCCAGTTAAGAATTTTCTTTTTAATTTCACCTCCCCTCTTAAGAAAACAAAGGATCTATCAAGAGAGCCGAAGGCAGCATGCCCATCTCTCACGTCTGAGGGAGCAAGTTGGACTGTCCAGCCCGCTGAGAGAAGGACGTTTCTGAAGAATGCACAGAATGACCATGGAGAGCTCTGCTAAGTCTCCGTCTAGTGATTTAGTGCTTGATTATTTTAGTCATTCAACTTAAGGGACAATGGGATGGAATTCCAAATGCATCTTTTTTTAACTAGTAAAAGAAAACTGGTGGCATGGCTGCTGTTTTGAAAAGCTCAGAGAGTTTTCACTACATCTTCAACAGCCTTGTGCTGCTATGATATTTGATCTAGGATGTTTCCTACACTGGGAGTCCACTGACTTCTTTTCCATTTCATAAATTAGTCTTGCTTTCTCCAGTGTTTTCTAGTTGATGTTTACAAATCGTATAAAAAATGCAACTGGTGCTCGCTTCGGCAGCACATATACTAAAATTGGAACGATACAGAGAAGATTAGCATGGCCCCTGCGCAAGGATGACACGAAAATTCGTGAAGCGTTCCATATTTTTTACAGAAGATCATCAACACCTACTTTGAAAACCTCTACTCTCATAGGTTCGATAACACTGAAGAAATAGACAAATTCCTAGATACATATGAACTACCAAAGCTGGATCAGGAAGATGTAAAACTGCTGAATAACCCAATTTCTATTACTGAAATTGAAAATGTAATTAAGTCCTTGCCTACAAAGAAGAGTCCACGCCCAGATGGATTCACTGCAGAATTCTACAAGAAATATAAAGAAGACTTAACTCCAACACTCCTGAAACTCTTCAATGAAATAGAAAGGGAAGCAATTCTGCCTAAATCATTCCTGGAAGCA